>JBAIZZ010000237.1:64816-326807 GCA_037355905.1 Heliconius aoede | reverse complement strand
TGTTAAGACACTCCGTTCCCCACTTTCATATGATATTATTAATATTTAATATTTTTCTTAATACAAACATAAAAATTATCATCTTTTTAATGTTTTTTTTTGAACAAAAGTATATTTTAATATTTTTAAGCTTTTGGGAAAGTATATTAAAAATATGCGTGTACGTATTTAAATTAATATATTATATCGATTTAATATCGACTATTATTGTGTACAATGCATTTAAAGTAATTATATATATTAGTATACTTTATATTTAACAAACGTTAAACGTTTAACGCTATTAACTACATAACTAGCATTAAGTTTTCAATGCAACGTAATAATGAATGTAAGACGAAGTAAGGAGATTATTTTACTAATTTTATTAGGATATTAGGTTATTTATAAAATATATAGTGTAACGTAGATTTTTACTTTAATTACGTTCAGAGTAAATATATAATAACACGAAAGCGATGTAAAATTTGTAAAAAGACATTTTCATAATTACAAATGTCCAATCTAGACATACATACATACATACATATATATCCATAAATTTACAAGGTGACGCTGGTGAATTCTCTAATAAATTACATTGCCATATTAAGTTTAACACGAATGACATTCGTTTATTATGCTCGACTACGAGTATAGACATTTTAGTTCCAATCGTGAGTTAATCTTATTCGTTAAGAGAAATCGTAAATTGAATACATTTTATAATTCAAACATGCAACGTTTCCAGTATGTGAGCTTAATAAGTAGACTTTGAAATACGTTACATTTATTTTTTCTACAGATTTAACTCGCGCTAATGAGAATATATAAATATATATATAAGCCAATCAATAACACTTGTTAAAAATGTTCCCAGTATTATAAGTTTAGTAAGTATAAAATGGAAATTTAAAAAAATATCTACTTTAATGTATATTAAAGTATATATTTTTATGTATATAAAACACCAAAGAATCGTCATTATCATCACCCTGAAACCTCACTCCAAAAAAAAAAAGTAATAAAAATTAAATGAACTGGTAGCGTTTTCATGATTTATAAATTTAAATAGTTTTTATAAAATCATGTTAATACATTTACCATAGAGTGACAAATGAATATTATATGAGTAATATATTTATCTCATTTATAGTTACATATTCATACATGACTAGAACAATGTTGCGATACAGGACAAGAGAATAATGTTGACGGTATATTTTTTTTATAATATATATACTTTTAACTGAATTGTTTAGTTTTATTATGTACTATAACATGAGATATCTATGTTAATAGAAATAAGTTAATTTTTGCTCACTCTTTGCAACGGTAAAATTTGGCGACGTGAAGTAGAAAAACAAAAATTGTTTTGTATGGATTTGGTTGAATGGAATTGTGTGAGAAATGAATTCATTTGCAAGCAATTTGCAGCAAATAAAACTTTTAGAATTTTGTTAATTTAATAATACGGCAGCGTGAAAACGCAATAGGTATATAATACGCAAAAACAGCTTATATGTCGACCTTTTGACGCAATCTATATATCTATATCATTTGTACATTTGTTTTTTCTATTATATCTTCCTTGGTCAATACTTATATAAATTTATATATTATACAAATAAACAAAAATATGTATACACAGCATTTACCTCGCGATCCTTATTCCCATAGGTGATGCCCAGGTTGGGCATCGCGCGCAAGATGGCGACGAGTGATTGGATCGTGTTGCTGTACACGACAGGCCGATACTGTTTGAAGTCTTCATTTGTGAAGCCACTCTCGTGGATAATTCTGTTGGAGATTACATATAAATTAGTCACTTGTCATATAATGTTACATACAATGTATCTACATACATCATAAATAGAAGATTTTACACATATCGATTTTAAGTTTAACCTTTTTTTTCAGTTTCACGCTGTTTTCCTCATATAGCAGAATAGGCAGAGAGAACCTAGTGTTAAGACACTCTGTTCCCCACTTACCCCTCAAATTTTGAGGCATTGCATGTCGAAAGGGAGAACTCAACACCGCGCTTCGTCTCGGATGGTGAAAATATTGATAAACGATAATTCATTTACCCGAGTACAATCGAACACACAACCTCCTTATCTACAATCAGACATTATTACCGCTGGGCCACGACGAACTCGTTTAACGTTTTATCATTAAAAAAAAATTGTAAAACATTAAACGTCAAGTCTCAAACAAATAGCAAGAGAATGGCCATCAAGTCAAATTACACACCAGAGAATGCTTCTTGTGTCTTAACTGCTGGTTGTGCGGCTAAGCTTAAACAATGCGAACAATGGCGGCAGATACTTAAAAATCGCGACGAGCATCGCTTTTCTATAACAATGACATTACCGAGAATATGGAATTTCATCTTCATCTACACATATTTCGTGGCGGCGGGGGCACAAGTGATTGAGTGTAAACGCGATAGGTTGTAGATTCGATTCCCCATTCGATGAAATGAAAGGTTTAATATTTTCATTTTGCAACTCAACATACACTGCCTCAAAAATTCGCAAGCGCAAGAGTGCGACGGTAAGTATGCGGGTGTGGGTTCAATTCCTCGAAACAATGAAATTAATATTTCTTGCTCTGGTAACGAGGCAAAGAAGCACTAAGTTCCGCCACTCAAAACGAACAAAAGAAGTATCTCAATGGAAACGGTGTGTCTTAACAGTAACTTCCCAGGTTCCCTCAGCCCACCCTGCTATGTTTGGGATCACGCTGTCGTGAGGCTTTAAAAACTACAGAAATTTTAAACAACATATACCATGAATATACTATAAATATAGGAATAAAATATCATAAAACGCATGTTTCAAGTTCCTTAGATATTAGATTGTGATATTAGTATTGGATTTTGGTAGGACACGGCGCATGCGTGAGACATCTGACGTCACGCTTATATAGTTATCACAGGGCCGCATGGCAGCATCCGGGACGCGCGTGACGTCATCGATGTAACGTATCGAAAATCTAATTTGATTGCAAAATACAATAAGTATATAGATAGATAGACATCAACTGTTTTTGGCATAATATGTCATACTAATCTTAGTTAAGAATTACTGTATTAACCTTTGAAAAAAATATAAAGAAGTACATCATAGTAAATAAATGAATAATAACATAATTGGGGGCCACGGTAGAAAATTTAAATTTGGGATGTTTCTTTATCGTCACGTTGTATTCGACAGCAGGAGGGTAGGCAGACGGAACCTAGTGTTACAACACTCCGTTACCTGTTTTCCGCCGAATTACGGAGACATTTGGTGTTGAGTTTGAGTTTGAGTTTGGTGATACGAAATGTTCGTATCTATAACATCTATAAATCGTAATAGTAAATTTATATGAAGAAAACAGAAATTATTCCCAACATTTATATTTGGTAACATTATGATATTTTAACTATTATTTAAATAAATAACAATATATAAAATAGATTTTTTTTCTATGCATGCTGACTAAAAAACATTACGTCAACCCTTTCAGTTAGATTATTTATTTCAAATAATAATTCACAACAACGTATTAATGACACAATATATTAAGAAAATAGAATTTTTCCATTCATATCTTCGACGATTCTTAGTATTTTGTCTAGATAAAGCATGGGGTAAAAGATTTATAAATTGCATTTTCTCAATTGCCATTTCAAACCAAGAGGATTTACTTTAAAATTACAAGAATGTGTATATTAATTACTTTAAAACGTAATAAGTATATGGATAAAAATAAAATATCATATCTATAAATAAATATATCCGGTGTATGTCTAATTCAAAGATATCTTGGTGTCTGGTGATCGATGATGATCGACTCGACTGATGAAATACATCATTGTTGTAAAATTCATACAGTTATCGATAATAATTAATCGTAGGAAAATACCTGATTAGATTTGTTTGTATACAACAAATCTATTACTTCTTCACCGATAACATATGTTTATACTAACAATTTACTTATTCTGACTAAGTTTGCATACAATAGTATATAACGTAAAATTCTCCATTTCTATAGCAATTCCGGAAAATCCCGACTTTAGACTCCTCGGCACACCAAAAGGAATCTACATACCATGCGTTTTTTCTGCGTTCTATGCCGCTTAGTTTTGGCTGTGCATTGACTGTCAGTCACTTGGCAACGAGAATCCTACGAACTGGCGAAAGTAATTTTGTATATATCAGAAATGGAGCCTGAACTGATATTTAAATATAATTTCATATAAATTTCCGTTTCCCATTCCCTCTGAAGCTCTTTTAAGTGGTGAAATTCGTAAAATTATTTTTTTATAAAGTCAAATCTATAAGCAAGCTACCTGTGAAATTTCATGTTCTTACATCATATATATATATATATATGATTTTCGAGATTTCGCTACTAATGACAGAGTTTAAATTTTATATAAATTAATAAAATTTTAAATAAAAATATACAAAAAGTATACTTACTTCATTTGTTTAACTATAGTACTCTTTCCCGATTCACCAGCACCTGCAAACAATAATTTGATTAGTAAATCGAGGAAGGAGAAATTTATTTTATATAACAGTTATTAATTGAAATTACTATCTACTTTAAGTGCTTAGCTATAGCTATAAGTGTTAGGATATATAAAGAATAACAATTAGGTTGCGGGTTCGATGCCCACTCGAGGAAATGAAATATATCTCGCTCTGGTAACGAGGCAAAGCCCTCGAGTTCCTCCACTCAACACGCAACGCCTTCAAAATTAGCTAGAAGTGAGACGAACGGCGTGTCTTAACACTAGGTTCCCTCCTAGCAGTAGGATACAACGAGAACGTAAAAAAAAATTAGTTTACACTATTTTACAATGCATAACTTCTATAAGTTTGATAAGTTAAGAACAGACGTTCGCCCAACCGCCGCAATAAAACCCGCAATGATATATATATAAAAAAAAAGTTAATTGCCGTTTGAATGTAAACCGTACATTTCACACTGAATATATGACTTGTACGTGAAATAAAAATAGAAAAGAAAATAAAACCACAGTATGATTTTTGAACGCTTGAACGAAGAAACACGATATGTAGTAACACTACCCAAAGGAATTTTGTTTTGCTTATAAACAGTGACAGAGAAAAACATTAGTGTTATCCATTACTTCAATAAAAGAAGAAGAAGAAGATATTTTTTTAACTAGTGTCAGTGAGGCATTTTGTTTTATTCTCCGCTTTCCTATACCAACGATGAAACAAAAATAATACATTCTATCATATGGATCGAACCCAAAACCATATTGTTTACATTTTCAGATGTTGCCCCACTGCGTCACGGTAGCCTTATAATTACTTTCAATCCAAATTAACTTTAACTGTCTGTAACAAATTGTATTTAAAAAATTTCCCATGATTCCATTATTCATCAGAGTTGTAGAACTATCAGCTCCAAACTGTATGCCGCATACAGCAGGGTAGTCTCTGACTAACCAAGTGTTAAGACATTCAGTTTCCCATTTTTTGCCGAATTTTGAAAGCATTGCATGTTGAGTGACGGGACTCAACGTCGCACTTTTCCTCGACACCAGAGCGAAGAAATGAAAACATAAATTTAAATATATATATATTTTCATTTACTAGAATGGGGATTGAACCAACAACCAGTCGTGTTTACAGCTGTGCCTCTGCGCCACGACCGGCCTCATATTAACAGGAATCCTGAGTAATAAATGGCAACCAGCGTGGGCGCTCCAGAACTGACCCTGTCAAATAGCAGGTGACCCGTCTTGTATCTAATTGGTCTGCAGCCGGCGCGAACGGCCGATCCTTGAACTCCGATACACATATCACCTAAAGAGACCCGAGAACACTTGTGATTTCATTTTATAATCACAATGTCGCTGGGATACCTTGCTAGTGAATGATTGAACGACTCCTACTACTTCTATGCCAGTCGTGGCGCAGGGGCACACGTGTTTGACTGTAAACGCTTAAGAGGTTGTGCGGTATCGGCCACTCAACACGCAACGCCGCCATTTCGGCGGAAAATGGGGAGCGAAGTGTCTTAACACTAGGCTCTCTATCTATACATAGAAGATACAGCGTGAAGCTGAAAAAATTAATTTTTTTTTATAATTACAGTAATAATAGCGATTAGGTACTTTTACTAACGGTGTTTCTTTTAACCTCATGCTGTATCCCGCACACAATAGAGTAGGCAGATGGAACCCGAAAGCATAGCGTAAAGACACTCCATCTCATCAATACTCTTCTTTTCTCACTCTCCACAAACAGTAGAGAAAAATCATTCAAATTAACAGCCATATCAGCACTACGCCAATAATTCTAGATATCAATCTAAGATAGTAACATAGTTTGACAAAATATTTAGCTACAATCGTTTATTATTCAATATTTGTTGTCTCAGTGTGTGCCAACTGTGCCAAGAGACATCAGGTACGGAACTGCCCCGATACCGCATGAATAATCAAGTTATTTTTATGCCAGTCATTTCGCAAAAGTACTCGCGTACGACGACGACCCGCCGTTGATTTAGTTACGATCAATTTTGTATACAAGTTGGGTCGAAAACTTAACTGATTGACGGTCCCTACGTAAAGTATCGAAAGTGAAAACTAGCAAGTACATTTTATGGGTGTTTTGAACTACTAACAAGGGTAGTTTTCTATAACATACACGTTTAAGAAACGCATAAATAATTATTTTTTTGAAATTTTGAAAAAATAAAACTTCATAGTCGTTTAAAAGAGCGATTAAAACATTTGCAATTTTTCCCTTTCAATACTTTTATCGATTTTTTTTCCTCAGCATACTACGCGCAAAAGTCCAGAAAGCCACAACTCGCCAGCTCTCATACTCTACAAGATTGATGTTAGCGCTGCTAGTTTCATAATACATTAACTTGTCAATCTCCGTATAGTTTATCGGCGCGATCGGATGAGGCCGAAGTGGGCCCTTTTGTGCTATCATCATGATAAACACTTGGTTGCGTGTTCGAGCTGATAAAGTACCTGTCTTCAATATCAACTTGCCGACTTTTCAACGTTTCATGACTGTCGAGCAACACTTTTAGAACAGCCTATTATATTTAACATATAATAATTTTTTCGTAATTAAGAATTTTTCATGTTGTAGTGTTGTTAGCATTAAAAAAAACACATAAAGAGCAATATATTGTCACCCTGACGCTGTTTAACGCAAATAGCAAGAATGACCAAGGGAATCTAGGGATAATAAACGTTCCCCACTTTCAGAACTAACTGAACGCCGCGTTTTGCCTTGTCACTAGAACGAAAAAATAAAATTTTTAAATATTTCATTTCCCGAGTTAGAATCGAACTGACAACCGTCGCACAGTCACACGTTTGTGCGACTGCGCCGGCTTCACAATTTATCGTCATTAGGTTTTATTCCATAACATATATATATATATATATATATATAATTCTGCACAATAAGATAATTTATATTACTGGCCTCTATTCCTGTTAATATTGTCGTGCAAACAACATAAAAGAACATATTAAATTAGCAGCTTATATGGGGGCGGTGACCTATGCAGATACACTTGTCGGAGTTTAATCAGTGCCAAATATTAAAAATTATAATCCATTTGTATATATTTATTTGAAACATTATCCAAAAGTTATTATTTTGTTATTCAAATGTATGTTGATTTCTCATATGTTACAAAACTAACATAGAAAATATATTAAATTCTGTTAAGAGAGTGGCCCATATTATTTATTTTATGCCAGGCATGATATATTGTGTACATATTTTTCTATTTTTCTAAAATACTAATTACCATTAGGATTGTTTTATTTATATGGTGAATAAATGACAATCCTAATTTGTGACTTTTTAAATAATTCTCTTCTTTTTTGGGTGGCTGTTTAATTCTGAAGATTGGCAACTAGCTTCTTAAACTCTATAATAATTCTCTTACTAAGGCATCATGATAAAAGAAAATATGTACAAACTAGTCAGCTGCCACGGCCACTTATTTACTTCTGGTAAGTAATTAACCCTATATATTTGTTATATTAATGAAAATTGCAGATTGAAGAACATTATACTCCATAATACTTTAATTACAAATGAAAAAAAATATATAGGTAAAATATTAAACTATGTGCTTAATAAATAATTTTTCATAATAGAAATTGTTGTTAAAATATAGGTTTTAATAAATTAAATTAATATTGCTAGAACTATAAGCATCTTTCTTTTATAATTATCATTATATATATACTTTTATACTTTTTCATTAGTTAGAAATTCAGTTACAGAAATACTGATATATTAGAATATTGATGTTGTAGCAAATATTATTTGAATTGCTATTTGCTTTTGAGTATTTTGCTTTTTTTAAAAGATAGCGTTGCATTTTGTATACATATTGAAATGCATAAAAAATTATACTATAGTATAGTAAACCTGATTATTATGGAGTTTCATAATTGAGAGCCAAAAAAGGTATTAAAAAAAGTTACGTGAACTTTAAATTCTGAAAAAAGGCTTAGAACAGTGGTTAAAATATGTACTTAAACTAACATGATTATATGAGTTATCATTAAGTCACAAATAGAATATATTTTAAAGGGTATTTATTTTAAATTAGTATGGTCATTTAAATTTTAATTAAGCAGAGAAACACACTTATTGCAAGCAAAAAGGAAATTTTTAAAGATATATTTTGGTAAATTGTTTGCAAGATGGACACCTTCACTTACTTCCCTACCTACCTTCACACCTATATAATTAATTTTCTTTTCATCTACAATTATCTCAAGATAGTAAATTAAGTCATCTTAGTAAATATAAAATTTTTAACCTAACCCTTAAACCTTTTTTTTGTAAAAAATAAAATTTACCTTTATTATTTTTGATTGAAATTTTTGAAAAAAATTGTAATGCATCACTTTACATTTTACCATTTTACTACTATTTTTTGTGCATGTTTTAAGTTCACAGGAAACAAAAAATATGTTACTCATTTTTAAATTTTTCACTTAAATTTATCCTTGTGATTCATAAGACATTAGTAAATTGTCTTACTTTTTATAATAATTATAATAACTGAACTGTTATTACCATAAAAAGTAGAATTTCATAATTACTAAACTATGCAAGTCTCAATGAATCATTGTCATCCGAGTAATAAATATTTTTTACTAAATAATCAATAATAATAACGAATATATCATTTATAATGAAATTATATTTCATAATGTTTATTAGACATTTCATAATGCTAGGTGGACATGTATAACACATAGATTTATATATATGTATTATATATGTTACAATTGTTGCAGAGGGACTGTGTTTGACTGTGACTGCATTTGTTGTGGGTTCAAGTCCCACTCTAGGTAAATATTTAATTTAAATTATTTTAATTATAGTTTCATTCTGGTGGTGAAAGAGTAAGGATAAGTTACATCATTCAACAGGCAATGTCCCGCAATTTGGATAGAAGGGAAAAGTGGGGAGCAGTCTTACTAGGTTTTCTGCTATGCAGTAAAAACATGAGGCTGCTTTATCCATCATATAGTATTCTTCACCTTTCAAATATATTAAAATAGGATTTATGATAAATAACCTTAATGCCACAGTTATTGCAAAATAGTGATTTTTTCATATGACTGAGTACAATTTAATAATTAATATAGAGATTTTTTGTAATTAATTTATTAAAAAGTTCAGTACTTTAAATTTTGTAAATAAGTAATAAATTCACAGATAATAAATCCAAAGATGCTAGTAGTGCATATGTGGTAATAGGTACAGTATACAGATAAGCATTTATCATTATTTACTACCATCTCCATACTACTAGTCTTAACTATTTACAAAAAGGATTTATACTGGAGTAACTATATATAAGCAGTTAGAAGTGGGCGATTTTGAGACGTTTTTTATAATTGTGAAGCAAATATAAACACTTTCGTTAAACGCGGAACAATGATGCATACCAGCATACTGATTACAGACAAGAGAAAGCTAATTACAATTTCCTACATGCCTCTGACCTGATTAAATCATTACTCGATTGGATTTATATTTTAATTTATAATGAATATGACTCGGCATTAATAAGTTTGAATCGTTTTGCAAACCGCAATTACTACCGCAAATGAGCGCCGCTATAAATTCAATACATGGGTGCGGCCATGAGTCTCGACAACAAATTTACAGATGACCCGTACCTAAAAGGAGTAATTTAATATCTTTGGAAGCTTGAATGCCGTCCTCCTTCAGGTTCCTCTCGATCTGTCGGCTTCGGGCAGCCGCCGCGCGTTCCTCGGCCGACTGAGTGCACCCCATGTCGGCAGCTGTTCTTTTCTTCTGGCTGCCGTCCGCCCCGACTCCCGAGCCGGGCGCGCTCTCACCGCACCCTCTGCATACGCTCCGGCCGCGTCCTGCCGCCCCGGCCTCGCCGGACCCACCCTACACTACTTAACACTCAACACGGTAACCTAACCGAGCCACTGACGCCACACACTGTCTCGCTACGATCGAACACTCGTAGTAACTACGGTACACCGCGACTTTCACGAATTTGTAAAACGCACGGCACTCAAACGCGTAACGACAGCAAAATCTCAAATTGATTTTGTGAATTCATACGAGATAATGGCGGCCGGATGACAAGCACCAGCTCCACTCCGTGACGACTGACGGCGACCGCGCCCCGCTCGACTGACGTTCGGCCCCGTTCGGCGCTCTTCGCCCCTACTCGCTCACACATGCGTGCGGCAACGATCGCGACGAAAGAGAAAAATAAATGTAAAAAATATTTTGGTGTGTTTATTCAAACTGCCAATATTGAAATTGTTAACTTCATAACGACATTCATTTGAATTTTTTTAGATATATTTTGTTTTTCTCATAAATTAGAGATTTTCATACATTAACTTATATATACAAAAACAATATAATCATTTTTAATTTTATAATATATTTTAAAATTTCTTGTGAATAATAAATATTTTATATATATTTCCAGTATAATAATCATATACGTTTATACGATTTACGATATATCGTTTCAATTTACCGTAAATCATTTTTTATATTTTCTTATCTTATATTTTTCCTCAAAATAAATAAATTTTTAAATCTACATAACAAATAAAATGTCAAAGCATCTTCAAATATCAGCATATTTTGGCAATTCCCCAATAAAGTTACAGGTAGGTTGGAATTTTAAAAACAACATAATATGCTTAGTCCAATGCTTATTTGTACAAAAAATCGTGAAAAAAGATAGGAAGGAATGGAGTTGGTGTATTCTATTTCAAACATAGCATATAATTAAAATATTGTCATTATTTTAAGGCAAATTTTTCAAATATTACACTTAAGGGGATTTTCATGGTGCAAATAGGAATTCAACAATGTTACTCTTTATCAAATATTATGTCCAATAAATGTATAACTGATCCGGTGACGCTGTCAAGACGAGGCCTGTTGACCATTCGAAAAAGAAAAAAACTCTATTTATTTTACATAGTGTGACCAGTAATATAAGACTGTTGCAATATAGTCTGTTTAATAGGGCTAGTAATAGAACATATCAATTAGATTCAATATAAATTGTCGTGCATATGTATGTAGATTGGCCAAGACTAATTTATATCAAAACTATAGCAAAGAAGATAATTTGTATCATTGGAGCTTACTGATCTTCTATTATAGAAGTACATACTCAAAAATTAAAAATTGCTCCTTGCTGTTGATCAAATGTTATCAAATCATAAAGCAACAAGCAGGCCGGCGAACGCCGGCTTAAGCGACAACGAGCGTGCAGTCGATAGAGCACCGGCGAAACTGGAAGGTGCGCGCGCACGGCAGGAAAGAGATAAGGAAGCCGTTTACCAAGGAGCAGCAACTTGATGTCCTTGGCGGCCTGGATGCCATCTTCCTTGAGGTTCTTCTCGATCTGCTTGCTCCTCGCGAGAGCGGCGCGCTCCTCGGCGGACGAGGCGCAGCCCATGGCGATCGCGCGCACGGCCTGGCTCGCTACGCGCGGCAGCGCCGTGCTCCTCGCATGCTCGCGGCTCGTCGTCGCGCGGGTCGCCGCGCACGCGCTCGCTCGCGCACGCGTTAGGGCTCGGGAGAGGAGTCGGGCCTGGCGCCACGTCAGTGTCACTGCTGCGCGCCGCGTCGGTCGGGGGGCACAGCACGAATGACGGGCCGCGCACGCCCGCCACGCCGCCCTCAGTGCGCAGGTCCGTGCCCGCCTCATCCTCCCGGTGCCCCCCGATGCCCCCTGATACACTAATTACACCCTCAATAGAACTCATTGCTAATACTCGGCTGTTCTAACTTTAATTCAACTAGTTAGCTAAGTGAATACAAGATTATATATTTCAATAGTTGCATGTACTCAAATGCGAATGGACATTTGTGGTCGAAAATGTAAACTGTAAATTAGCTTGTACTGAAAATGAGATTAGAGATGTCTGAAAAGCCAATTATTTAAACATGAAATCTTTAAATTCTACGTTTTGAATTATAATCATAAGATACATAAAGTAATTAAAATTTATAATAATTATAATTCATATGTATTAAATTAACCATTAATCACTTGCTTACTTATTGTACTTTACTCTTTGTTAAAAAATATATGCAATATTATAATAAGGTTGGTATAATAATTAGTGCAGTATTAGGCGCTATTTATTTATTCACACACTATTTTTTAATTTTATTAAGCTTCCAACGGTTTGTACGTCTCTATATACTTGAATGAAGTACTTAATAAAAGAATTATTATATGACAAAAGAAGAGAAGAATTAGTATTCTGCAATAATTTATAAATTTGAACATGAAGAAAATACTATATTATATTTATAATAAGTGTACATATTAATTATGGTACCGGCTTCAATAATAAGATATTATCTGTATTGTCAGTGTCAATTAAAATAACTACAAACAAGAACATAGTCTAATTGTCAATGTCAACAGGTTAGCTGTCAGTTAGAAATAGATTTTACGTTTTTATACATAAATCGTATTGAAACAGTATTAAACAAGTACTTGCATAATATGGATTCCGACGATGAAAACGAAATACCATCAGAATGGAGAGGTGTACCGGGTACAATAATCTTATTAAACGCCTTAGAAAATGGCAAATATAATCATTTTACAATCGGACAAGTAGCAACATGTAATCTTTTAAGGCAATGTATGAGGTCGTCGAGTTCTCAAAATATTGGTGTGTTTGTATATGGTATAGAGGAAGTTTCCAATAGCAATTCTAATTATGATACTAAAGCTGTAGCAGAAATAATTCCTTTTAATGTACCTACAGTAGATGATTATAAAAAAATAAAAAAGTTTGATATCACCGCTTTCACTGAGGCTAAAGAATTTAAGCTTGCTGATGTTTTGTGGCATTGCAGTAAAATATTTACTAATTTTAAAAAGGCACTTTCATCCAGAAAGATACTTATGCTTACTCGACTTGATGTATTACCAATACTTGCAGATCGACAACCGACTCTGAACAGAGCAAGAGATTTGGTCGATGCTAATATTGACTTAACAATTATTAATGTTTCTGAAAATGAATATAAAATTGAAAATGTTTTTTATGAAAAACTTTTAAAAATTGCTAATCGAGGTATGGATTTCATTTTTCCGGAACCTATGTGGACATCTCATCAGATTGAAAAATTTATGTGTCAAGAATCACACAGAAATTTAGCTGTAGCCAAGATAAACTTTGAAATTGGTAATAATTTTTCCATAGGAGTTGGTGTATATGCATTGAAAAGTCAAAAATATCAGAAAAGTATTAATTTAGACAGAGAAACTAATGCAATTCTCACAAGTGCAACTAAAACTTTGAAGATATCTACTGATGATAATGATGATGGCGAAAGTAATACAGAACAAATTGATAAGTCAAAAGAAGTACCATTGTTAAAATCAGAAATATTATATTACCAAGAATTTGGTGGAGAGAGAATACAATTTACAGATAATGAAATGAAAATAATGAAAAACCCTTTTGGACCACCTATGTTGAAACTTCTGGGATTCAAACCAGATTCACATATTTGCAAAGAGAAATGCTTCTTAAAAGCTAGCTATTTTCTATTTCCAAATGAAAGTGTTATAGAAGGTTCAACTGTTGCATTTAAAGCATTGCATAAAGCATGTAAAGATATGGAAATGGCAGCTATTTGTGTGCTATGTACAAGAATTAATTCCAAACCAATTAATGTGGGACTAATTCCAAGCTTGAGACCTCTTAACTTAAATGTTGATATTGGTTTTGATGTAGTTCCACTTCCATTTATTGAAAATGTTAGAGATATAAATATAAACCTTAATGAAGATGATGAAAACAAATCCTCAAAGATAGAAGAGGCACACAAAAGTGTAATGAGAGAGATTATCGGTCAAGTTTTAATAGATTATAAACCTGATATGTTTGAAGATCCTAAAGAGCAATCAAAATATAAAGCTCTTGAGGCAATTGCATTAGGTGATGATGATGACATTGAACCTTTTGTTGATACTACTAAACCCAATCCAGAGAACTTTTATGATATACAAGAAGATTTATTTGAGGAACTTTTTGGGCCATTTGGTGCAACATCCTCAAAAAGAAAAACCGAAAATGTTGCAGGTGAAGATTTTAAAAAGAGAAAACCAAATGATATTGATCAAGACCTTTTGAAAACAAGATTAAGAGACACGGCCGTAAATAAATATACTGTGCAACAATTAAAGGATATATTAAAATTTAAAGATGATAAAAGTTTACCTGCATTAACTGGTTTAAAAAAGCAGGACCTTGTTGAATTAGTTTATAAGCATTGCACTTAGCAACAGAGTAAACTATTTTATAGTATTATTTACTTCAATATTATATATTTTAGTCTGTATAAGTGTACTTTTTTATTAAAATATATATTTACGTATTTGTTTTTCATTTATATAACTCTTGGCAACTTAAATTTATTCAAAAATATAAAGGGATACCATAGCTAATACAAGTTAAAAAATCTCTATATTTTTGTATAGTATAGATATAATAAATTTTATTTAATATTGTTTCCATACGAAGTATAAAGTACTATGGAAGAGCGGGGCCTCCTGTTACTAGTAGTAGTATCATACTAGATACTAGGTTGGTATCATTACTCATTATGTAGTTAAATAATATCCACATATTATTTATTGCAATAAATATATTTTTGTTAATTTTAATATTTATATATATTTGTTAATTTTAATATTTCATCGAGGTCATCAAAAAATGCGAATTAACGACTTTATAATAAATGTCGAAACTCAGCTTCAAAAATTATGTCAAATTATAATGATTGCTCTTGACAAAAATTTCGATACCTAATGATTTTTTCGTCAAATAATTTAAAACGACTCGTTTACTATAGAAAATATTTCCATGATGTTATCTACGTGATGTTAATTTTACCTTGTCAAGTGTCATCTGTCATTTTAATAAATTTAAAATCAAAATAATTGGATTTTTTATTATTTTTGATGTATTGTTGTAGTAATTATTAGTATATATTTTATTAACTTATTTTTATACCATCAATCAAACGGATATGGCAACGGATATAAACATAAATAGAATAATTAACATTCTACGTACAAAGTAATTTACATGATGGCCAATTCTAATTATCTATCAATATCTGATATTTTAGTAAGTAATGAAAAAGTTCCGTGTAAATTTTTACATGATCTACCAAAAATGGGTAAGTAAATCTTGTACATATACTTGTTTTTTTTATTGAATTTTCTTTATATTGCTTACATTAAATAAAATGTTTAGGTCTTTTGGACCCATCTGCACCTGATGATGATCTTAAAGCAGGAACAAATCTAGAAATACCTCTCTGGCTTGCTGATACATTGTACTCAAGGAGACCACCCTTAGTTAGTGTTGATTTACCTAAAATATATAAAGAGACATATAGAGAAATTCTAAATGCTGATGCATGTACAGTTGACATGCACAAGCTTGGCCAACATTTTTATGAACTTGGCTGCTATATTGCTAAATATGATATTAAAGGGGAAGTTGCAACAACTTTAGTAAATGTAAGTAGTTTTAACAAACCTTTCAATATCATTTCCTTACTAGAAGATAAAAACAAAATAACAGTAGAAACTCATTAACCAGACTAATTGTTAATGTTAGTTATTCAGATAATGAAATGTATGAGAACCTGGTTTTGTGCAAATGTCTACGTTGAAACGAAAATCAAAGCTTATTAGAAATTTTTAACATTTTCCAACATTTGATTTATACATATTTAAATTACGTACTAATTTACTTACATATAAATTTTCTTTGGTTTTATTATAGTAGATTGTATAAAATAATTATTGTGGTTGATATATCTAAATTGTTTGCATTTCTACTGTAAGTGGAAAATGGGTGTTAAAACAAGGTTCGGAGGGAACCTTGTTCTACCTTATGGAATATATATACTATTAATAACAATTTCATATTTATTACAGACATTTAGACAAAGATTTCGAATGATAATGTCTGCGAGTGTGGCTACAGATTGTATCAGTGCATTGCAACCTTTGTCTGCAAGCGAGAGAGACCGCACTGGAGCAGCTGTTATCACAGAAAGAGCCCTTTCCGGATGGCTGAAACGCGGAGATTGCCCCTTAACAACTGCCAACATGGTTGCTAATCATAGAAAAAGAAAAAGGGCTGAAATGGAAATGTTATGATCAATTCTCGTTCAATAAAAAATGTTATTATGAAAAAGCTATATATTTTACTTCTACAAAAACCTTCAATTCGTCTGTTCATTATTATAAATTCTAGTCAACAATTTTGGTTTAAGTTTCTAATTTTCTGAGATCATTATTAGAGCATTTCATTATAGGGAGACAAAATACACTTACATAAATGATTGTCAGCTACATACATAAATGTTATTTAAAAGCTAAACATATATATTTTATACTTATAACATTAATTTTATAACTTAAAAGTATTATCTTGATTACACTACTAGTAATGCATAAGAAAACATTTCTTTCTCTAATAGAAGCAAAAATAAAAAACAAATATTCTTGCAACAATATGAATGAAATAAATATTTAATATGGACAAGTAGCTATTGTTCACTTAAACTACCAAAAATCCTTAGAATAAAAAAAATAAAAACAATAGTACTATTAGTGATGTTAAGTATTCATAAATACTATCCCAGTACAATCCTTTTTAATAAATATTTGACTTTCCTAATATCAATAAGACATTCTATACAATAAAATTATTATCACTACATTTCAATATGCATAGAGTGGGTTAAGTACATTAATATCTTACATTTTTAATATAAATAACAATAATGAGAGGCTCTCATAGCACAGCAGCAGAGCGCCTGCAATGATTGTGGGTTTGATTCTCACTAACTGGAATAAATTATTTTAAGTTTTTCACTTTACTAACAAGACAAAATGACACTGCAATAAGTTTTACTAGATAACATAATGTCTAGATAATATTTATGTACTAGATAATATTTGTCCTGCAGAAGCGAGCTATTCATGCAATCTATAACTTAGGTCCTAAGGACTCCTTAAGGCAAAAGTTTAAAGAAATAAATATATTGACAGTTGCATCTCAATATATTTTTGAAAATGTTATGTATGTTAAGAAAAACATCAATAATTTTATCAAAGTTGGTGATTTTCATAATATTAACACTAGAAATAGGCATAATCTCGGTGCACCTGTAACTCGGTTGCATCGAATCCGTAATTCTTTTATGGGACAATGTGTACGCTTTTACAATAGGATCCCAGAAAACGTCAGAGAATCACGATTTAAAAAATTTGTTAAAAGACATTTGTGTGTTAATGGTTATTACCAAATTAATGATTTTGTAAATGATAACATGCCTTGGGTATGAAATGCTCGCCCCAATCTGTTTCAAAGGTATCATTGTCATAGATAATTAAATATGTATTTGTTTAAAATAGATTTAAAAAAAAAATAGGTCCCGCTGAGTTTCTTGCGCCAGTTCTTCTCAGGTCTGAGGCATTAACTTTAGTGAACTTTTGGTAAATTATTTGACGTTCAAAAAATGAAGCATGTAACTTCTTATTTTGATTAAAATTATTTGAATTTGAATTTTGTCTTGATTATTGGGTAGCAAATGGGGAATACAGTATATTGACAGAAGATTCCCTTTAGATTTCTTCTCATTTCTATTTATTCCTATACCTATGGAATACCTCCATTATAAACTTATACATAAACCACATTTATATATCTAAGAGTCATCATCACAACACTGTTGTACCTCATCATTGTCATCATTCTTAACCCTAAATAATAGTTCTGAGGTACACTTATAAGGGTGTATTGATTGTTAACATCTGTCATTCTTCACTGATGGATTCAAATCATGGAAATAAGCATGAGCCATTGCATCATCAGCAGGCATTCTTAAAGCAGGGTTGCAAGTTAGGAGACGTGCAAGCAGGTCTCGTCCTCTAGCAGGTAATCTTGGTACTACTTGAGCAAGTCCTAAGCTTGGTTGGTAAGCTGCTAATGGCTTGTAATCTGGCAGCTGTGTCACACCAGGCCATGTGTCTTCATTGGGTGTACCTAAAAATGTGCAATTAATGCAATTGGTTTATGATAAAATAATAGTATTTAATAGAGTAAATTTAAATCTACTTACCTAGTAACTTAAAAATTCTCTTGAGTTGATCATCAACATCAGAACCAGGGAACAAGGGTCTACCAGAATTAGCCAACTCTGCAAAAATACAACCAGCAGACCACATATCTATACTTGTAGTATACAGCTTGGCTCCAAATAACACGTCAGGTGGCCTGTACCAAAGAGTGACAACTTCCGCAGAATAGCATTTCACAGGAATACCAAAAGCTCTAGCAAGACCAAAGTCAGCTAATTTTAGTTCACCATTTTTATTAATTAATAAATTTTGTGGTTTCAAATCACGATGTAAAACATTATGGCTATGGCAGAAAGCTAAGCCCCGAAGAAGCTGATACATGAATGATTTTACTACATCCAGGTCTATTTCTCCATTGAGACTATCAAAATACTTTTTCAAATCCTGATCACAGTGTTCAAAAACCAACGTTAATTTTTTCTCACTATGCAATACGTCATATAAACGCACTATGTTTTTATGTTTCAGTTCTTTTAAAAGGCAAATTTCGCGTAATGCTGAAGACGGTACACCTTCATCATCATCATCTAATCTTACTCGCTTCAGTGCTACAATTTCATGCGTCTCTTTATTTTTTGCTTTAAAAACAGTTCCATAAGTTCCTTCTCCAATTTTTTCCAATTTTTCATATTTCTGCATATTAATATTTTTAATAGATTTTTCCTTTACGTTTTTTCAGTGGAAATATAAACTATGTAAGCTAGTTCAAGAATTCAGAAGCTTCAATTCATTTGACACCTTACAATGTCACTGTCATTGTCATTTTCTTTCAGGGCATTGGAAATGCAAAAGGAACAAAAATATGAACAGATAACATTTTTAGTACGATTAAAAGTAATTAATATTATCTTACTAGAATTATGAATGTAGAAAGTATAGGAATATTATTAAACATTTATTTTCGTTACATGCTTATAATAAAAATATAACATTTATTTTCATTATGGTCGGAAAATATTATAGACTGATTCAGGTAGTTCAATATTTTAAGACCTTTATTTCCATTGGTATATAACAGTTTATTTATAATAATTATTTATTTTAATGCAAGTTAATACAAAATTTAAAAAATCAGATGGTATTAAAAATTTCGTCAAGCTAAAAGTCAAATTTCAGAAAGTTGAATTGTCATCATGTATGTAGATAATGGACACAATTCAATTTTTATATGTCATGTGTTAAAGACATTGTTTATTTTTTGTACGGGAATAAAAATAATAAAAGAAAATATCTGTGATAAATAAACTAGAAACGTAAGTAAAACACTTGAGATCGAGTACACACTAATAGCTAGATTATAACTTCAAATAAATTTCAAAACATAAGTTGATACACTTGTTAGTTACGTAGTTGCAGTAAATGTAAAACGTAGATCACGAGATTGTATATTGTATTTACAGATGAGTGAAGGAGAGCCCACTTTAGTAGACAAATCTGAAAGTAGTTCTTTCGAAGATTTAGCTGCGGCTGCTGCTCACGAAATTGAAGAGGCCAAACTAGCTGAAGCAGCTGCTGCGGAGAAAGAAAAACAGGGAGAGAAACCACCTGAAGATTGGCAAGATGTTTTAGGATCAGGCGCACTATTAAAAAAAGTATTATTTTACACTCTTCACCCTTTTCGTTTTATAAAATTTTGATATTATTAAATATGTTAAACTTTTTAGATATTAAAGCAAGGCGATGAATCAAATGGCTCTAGACCACATAGAAGTGATATATGTAGAATTAGCTATGAACTTAAATTACGTGATGATAGTCAAGATCTCATTGAGAAACGAGAACATGTTAAAATATATTTGGGAGACAATGAGGTGACAATTTTTGTATATTTAACATATTATATATGTTGTCTATTATCGTAATTATATGTTACAATTACACAGTTATATACAGATTATAATCTCAAATTAGTTTCTTCATATTCTATAAACATCGGGTGCTATATATCTATTATGTATATACTTATAAATATTTGTATTTGTAGATTTTGCAAGGATTGGACCTAGCTTTAACTCTCATGTACAAAGGTGAAGCATGCTTATTGCAACTTGCACCTAGATTTGCATATGGAGAAATGGGTCTTAAACCAGGTGAAAGCCTTGGCTTAGTAGGAGAAGTGGACAGCCCGAAGTACAATGGACCATCAATTGGATCTGATACATGGTTAGAGGCCAGATTAGAACTCCATGATTGGGCAGAAGAACCTGATCATGAATCTTTACCAATTGCAGAAAAAATGGAAATTGGGTGAGCTTATATTAATTTTCTATTATATATGTGAGTGAATAATTACTTAACATATGGAAATATTGATAAATCATGAAAAATATTTTGCTTGATAACACCTCAGGCTTGGCACTCCTAAGTCCTAACACACAAAACAGGACATGTTGTGTGAGCCATTATTGTTGGTTAAGTTGAAACAAAGGCCTCTAAAAACTGAAAGGTCATAAATTAATTCCGTCAATCTGATTTTAGTCATTGGCTGATGGCAGTGAAAAGATAAGGAGAAAAAAAAGGGATAACTAATGTCAGTAAAAAAAATGAAACTATTAAAACCTCATTTATTAGACTTCAAGAGATGCACATACAAAAACCTTTTTTTTTTCTCTTAAGTATATTTTTATTTGCATTTTTATTAAATTAAAACACCTAGCGAATAGTCAGCGTGTAATTTGTTAAGAAATAAAATGTTTGTTTCAGTTTGTGTGAAATATTGAATCCAATTATGCACCCACATTTACATATGCACTTTGTACATTCCTTACTATATTACTTTATGTAAAAACAAAAATTATATTGGCATTATTATTGAGGGATAGTGTCTGTCTTTCCCATTTCTTCCATTCCATGGACTCAGAGTCAAGAATTTGGACAGCAAATGTTAAACTTAGTGTATTAACACTTAATTCCTACCTATTCTACATATATGCAGAATAACAAGTGAAGCTAAAAAAAACATAATAGATTTTTAAATCTAATTGATATTTTTCATCACAAAATGGTTACTTGAATACTATAGAATTAAATACATATATATACAATACATTTGAATTGACAATTTGGTGTCAAGGTTGAATATCTTATCTGTTTCCTCACAAAGTTGTAACTGACTAATAAAATGTGAATGACCAAATAAAATTTTATCTATTTTTGTTAAATTTTTTTTTTTATTATGATACAAGCATATAAAGAAACAATTTAATAAAATATACAGATAATTTTTGAAAAAATACAGTGAATAAAACAATTTTGATGGACTATGGTAAATTTATTGTTATAGCAAAATATTCAAAGTATCATCTAAACAAATTCAAATAATCATATATTATAATAATATTGACTATAAGACTTTTATAGAGCAATGGGGCCTCGTTATCGGAAGATAAAGCGCGGCGTTAAACTCCTCCATTCAACAATTTTATTGATATAAAATTAATTAAAAAATAATATATATTAAAAAATAATAAATATTAGAATATATTACTTATATCCATCATATTTATTATTTTAATACATTACATATATTTATGAGGCAAATTTATTTATTTATTTATGAGCACAGTGTGACTACACGCAACTGGTTGTGGGTTCGATCCTTATTCAAGGAGATGAAATATTTATTAACATTGCTATTTCCATTTCTTCGCTCGCCCTTCAAAGCGCGGCGTTCAGTTCCGCCAATCAACACGTAATGCCTCCAGAATTCGGTGGAAAATAGGGAAAGGAGGGTCTTAACTAATGCTAGGTTCCTTCTGCCTACCCTGCTGTGTGCGGGATACAGCGCGAATCTGAGTTATTTTTTTAAATTAAATATTTTAATTAGCACCCGCCGTCGCTGTCGAGGCAACTGGTGGTACGGACGAGGGGAGGCCCAGCTCGCCGTTCAGCTATACAGGCGTGCCTTAGACGTTCTGGACGAGAGTGAAGGAGGTATCACGGATCCCACTCCCTCCGGAGAGATGCCGGCAACCTCTGATGCTCTACACTCTCTGTTCGAGGAACGTATGAGAGTACTTAATAACATGGCCGCCGCTCAGTTGAAGGCGGGCGCTTATGAAGCTGCTTTACAGGTTAATATGATATTTTTCTTTCATCTTTTCTTTTAGAGCCCGTCGAGCATAGAGGCTGTTGTTGAATGTTATCTTTTATGGCAGAAGTAGTCTCTTAGGAGTATCTTTCTTTACACTATGTTTCTAGTCTACAAGTATTTTTTTTTCAATTTGTACAGGCCGTTACACAAGTACTGATATGTCAACCAAATAATCCCAAAGCCCTATTTCGCAAATCGCGTATTCTCTCCGCAATGGGTCGTAATCCTGAAGCCCTACAGGCCGCTAGGGCTGCGTTGGCAGCCGCTCCCGAAGACGTGGCGGTTAGAAAAGAATTAAACAAATGTGAAATGAAAGAAAGCCGGGACAGATCGGTGGAACGTAAATTAGCTAAACGAATGCTGGGAACGTCGCCTGGTGGTGCTTCGGCGAGACCGTCGCCCGATAAGCCGTCCAGGGCCAAGGTTAGTTTTTCTTTTGTTTTTTTGGTTTGTGTTATGTTGTTTTATTTAGGGTCTTAGAATGAAGAACTTAACTTTAGTACGATCATTTGGCTGTTAGTCTGTTTGTCTGTCTATCTTCTTACCATAAGTTTAAAGTTATGGTGGAGGTGATAAGTTCACATTAATTAACATTTAATATCCTCGATATTTCTTAACGGTACTTGAATCTCTGTGGGGATTGTGAGTTCAATTCCTACTCAAGTAATGTTTCTTTGTTATTTATTATTATTTATATATTATATTTTATATCTCTCTCATCTCATTATTGTAGGTTATATACCAGTTATAGAAATATACCCAATGTTAAGTTCTTGGGACTATAGGCAAATTTACCTTTATCCAATTTTTTGCAATTATTACGATATTAATATTAATAATTGATATTTAACAGATGTTTGTATGGGGTTCCCTGCTTTTGAGTCTATTGGTGGGTGTCGCCAGCGTCCTCGTGTACCGCTACAAGATGCAGTCTGAGTGATTACAATTGTAAATATGTATTTTAGTTTTCTTTCTGCTTCACGCTGTGTCCTGCATGTAGCAGGGTAAGCAGAGGGAGCCCAGTGTTAAGACACTCTGCTCTCCATTTACCGTCGAATTCTATAGACATTGTGTGTTGAGTGGCGGAATTCATTCAGTCATGTCTTAGCACTAGGTTCTCTGCGCCTAATCTGCAGTGTGAGAGTATAGCGTGAAGTTAAATATATATATGGATGTGGCATAATTATTATTTACATTCAAGTTAGGCAAATATATTTTACTTTGATTTTTTTGTATCTATATATTAACTGCTTAATTTTTCATTTCAGAAACTATGACCGGATCAACTGTTCGTAATCCTTCAAAACAACCTATTTCGCTCGTCTTTATCCGTCTATATTACTAATTTTAGTTAGATGGTTAAATGAAAGTATATAATGATATCCATATATTGTGTTATATCTTCCATTTATGTAGCGGTAATATATAAAAGCTAACAATATTTTGTTTTTTTAAATATATATATATCTTTGAAAAACTTTTTTTAAAAATGTATTTCGTATTTATAGGATTAACATTACTAATATACTTGCAATGCGAAAATATTATACGGTATAATTTCTAATTGTATTTTTATCTACAAATAGTTATAAAATATTTATATATTTAAACCATGTATCTCTTCAACTTTATAATTTTTTTAATTATTTTTGAAATATCGTTCAAATTATCTTTTTAATAGTTTTTCAATGTCGACGTCCTATTTATTTTATATAAATTATTTGTTAGCTTAAATATTAGCGCTACTAGTCAAATAGTCAAAGTGTAAAAAAAAAAAACAAAAAAAATGTTTACCAATGGATACGGGATGAGAGTTAGTTGAAATAACAGAATTAGTAATTACATAATTTTTTTTATGGTATTATTTGGTTATTTTAAATATATTTCACTGAATTGCTTAGTAAATAAAACAAAAAAAATTATATAATTGATTAATTTAGGTCTTAACTATATATACTACCTCTTATTTATCTTGTAATGAAAGTAACTGGTACATTAGGTACATTGACAGAAATAGAAAAAAAAATATTTTTTATTAAAAAAATTATTACTTTATCCAAAAGTATATATATATATATATATACATTTTTTATTTCTACGTGAGTTTTAGGGTCCATAAATCTTGAAAAAAAAAAGGAAACTTCAGTAGAAGAAAAAAAAACAAGACGCCGATTTTCATTCTTTGTATATAGTTAAGTCAAAATGTGACATTTCAATCGCATCGCAATTTTTCTTAATCTGTAAACTTTTTTTTTTATAAAATTTGTATGCTTTTGCTGCATTTTGACGTGATTTATTCCAAAAGTATATGTTACAGCATCCTCGGCCTAGAAAGTGCATTTCTTTTAACTAGATATTTGAGTTCCGTCTCGATGCTGCAGCACTTAGAAGAAAAAAGATCGATTTAGTTATTGTAAGATTGACATTAGAAAATAATAATTTTTGGCAAATATAATAATAACATTAAAAAAATTATACAAAATTACATATATTTAAAAAAAAACAAGTAATGTATATAGTTATATTGTTTTTTTTAAATAACAGTCTCGCAATAAATGGTAAATGTGTATTTTTTTATTATATAAATGGGTTGTAGGTTAGGTTAATTTAGATATTAAAAGGTACCATTGTAATGAAAACTATTTGTTTCATTTCTTTTTATTTTATATTCATTTCTCTTGGCAGTGCCAAAATCTGTATTATAGCTTTATAAGTGATCGTCTTATATATATAATATAAAACCCTAAAGGTTTATTTTTAAATAAACATAAAACATGAAAAAGTATAAATAATATTTTTTGATAAGTTTTACGCTTTGAAAAATTAACTAAAAAGTTGATTGTTATATATATTATTTTTTTGTCCCTTGACGCTTCTATTTAATCATAATAATGTATGGCATAGCTGAGCCTATTTTTCTTAATATTGTTTATTTTATTTAACCTTAGTTTTTTTATTGTAATTATTGGTTTGGTAGGTGGTACTATGTAACGAAATAAAAGCATTGAAAATAATTTGTTTTATTCTATTTATTTGGAAATATCAAAAATATCAAGTAACTTCTTGACTTAATCAATTAATTGTTCATAACTCATCAGAAATACATGCTAAATTGAAATATTATATAACCAAAGTTATATAATCGAATTTAATATAAAATATTAAGTCTGAACATTAAAAGAAATTTTATATTTGATTGGGTATGGTTAATGCAAATTTTTGATTTATTAAATTCTAAAAACGTGTGGGTAAAGAGAAACCACAATTCTAAATTATCTTATACTGTTTATAACTCTTTTTTTCTATTTATCTCTAATAAAAATTCTGAATTAAAGTATATGTAAAACTTTACATTAATTTAAATTTAATTTAAAGCATATGTAAAACTTTACATTAATTTATAATGGAATGTCATCTTAAAATACATAATCAAGTAACAATATATTTTTATTAAATATGAAAAAGTAGAGAGCAAACATCGCCCGCTATTTTTTACTCTCTTGCAACAATAACATGTAGTATATATATATATATATATATATATATATATATATATATATATATTCACATAGAAGTACATATAGTTTTCATTTTAAAACTAGTATATTTTTTTGTTTAAATTTATATCACAATGTCACGTTTTATATGCGAATATTTTCGCTATACGGCTCGTTGCGTGCGTTAATAATATAATTATTCCAATAGTGGACAAGGCTTGTATAGAGAATACAGTTGCAACGAAATCGTATAGAAGTTTTGGTGAGAAGACACTCCACACAAACAAATGATATCTAAATATAGTTGCTATGACACAATATATGACTACTTGGTAGGCTCGCTGAAAGGCGAAAACGTTTATAACCCGCCACACTGATTGTAAATACCTGTCAATGAATAAGGAGGTTATGAAAGAAAATGTTAAAAAAAAAAACATTATAAAAAAGAATCTGTGTCTAGTATATAGTAGTATGGGTTTGATTATAGATGGACGTTATTGTCGTACAATGGCACAGTGTGTGAGTTTAAGCGCGACGGTTTTGGGTTTAAATCTTGTTTGTAGTTATGAATTATTTAATATTTCCATCTGTACTCTTTGCTAATACGATATAACGCGGCGTTGAGTTCTGCCACACACAATGTATTGAAGACTTAGAGGAAGCGAATTTTAAATTGCTGTTGTGGGATTATTTCATTTTATAAAATTGTAAAGACACTAAAAGAAGGAGAATGGCATTTAACTGCATCATAAAGTGTCTTAATTATTATGTATGTGTCTTATTTGATTTTAACTTTTACTGAATCGATGCAAAAATACAAACATTATTGGATTCGAGCATTACTTATTATCTCTTTATTTGAATATAAGCTCCAGCATTCTAGAATGCTGGAGTTACTTTGGTAAGTAATGGTATAATACTCACGCGGCCCACTCCTCGGTCCTCGCCAGTTCACAGAAGAGTGAAGCCCCGGCGAGCGCGGGCGCGGCGTACGCGTGCAGCCCCATGTGGAGCGCCACGCGAGTCGCGCTGTACTCACGGAGCCCTACGTACCCCGCGCCTAGGTCCACTGACGCTAGAGTATTGGAGTTGCCCTGTGAATTATGGGATAGGATATGATAACCTGCTAACAGTTTTATTAAGTAAATTCTGCAAAAAAAAAACAAAATATTAAAAAAAATTATTTTATGACTATATTGAGTTTTGACAATTGAAATTGTCAAAACTCAATATAGTTTGAAATTGAAAATTTTGACAATTTCAAGAATTCATTTGTATTCTCTACTATATGAAAAAAAATTATTGTTCGATTTTAACTTTTATTAAAGTGACACGTTTGTGTATTCAATTGCCACTCGTGCTTCAAGAATTCGGCGCAGAGTGGGGAACGCACAACTAAGGAAATTATCCCGTTATATGTGGAATTAATTATTAAATTTAAAAAAATGAAAATAGAAAAACCAAAAGATATCTATTCTTCTGTATAGAATAAAAAAAAATCAAAACAAACCGAAAAACCACATGCCTGATAAAAGAAAAACAGCACACCAATCCACAAATGAACCAAAGACTTGCTCAAAACGTCCACAACCTCAGTCCTGCGGGACGTCCTAGCGTCCAACAGCTTGTGGTTCAAACACTTGGACGTCAGATAGCATGTGAAGTGAATACTTGGTACCATCACTACGTTGTGGGGACGCATTAACAGTACAACTATCAACATTAGATCATTATACATTATATGAGAAATAGATCTAGCCAATTTTAATTTAATTTCTTCCAAATTCCAAGGTTCTGTCATTTCATCGTAGAAAAAATCCTCATTTTTCGCTTTCGGTTTATTATACACGAACTTCGCACCGGTCGGTTTGAAACCAAATATTTTAAACAAACCAGTGTAAGTTAATATTTCGAATATAAATTGGGCTATTAGTAGACCCCAAAATATATTAACTATTATGACGGGATCCCACGTTTTCATACTTTCTATGGGCGTTTGTAGTGAGTTTGCGGTGATTCTATAGAACATAATGCAACCTGTGGCTGAGATTGTTAGAGCTGAATGCATTTGCATGTAATTATTCATGTGGCGGACGTTCCAGAGGCATATTCCTAATGTAAGTAGAGTACCTAGAATAAAATTAATCAACACATTAGTTTTGAATTAATCTAAAGAGATTAAAACAAAGGTTTTACGGTGTCAATAAAGACATGAAATGGTACAAGTTTCCTTTTTTTTGGGAGTTACCAGAGTGATCCTATTCTAAGTCGGGATCACACGGCTAGACGGCACTTCACCAGAGCGAAGAAATGAAAACATAAATAAATATTTTCTTTCCTCGAGTGGGGATCGAGCCCACAACCAGTCGATTTTGCAGTATTTTTTATTTTGTGCCCCTGCGCCACGACTGGGCCTTAGCTAGTTCTAAATGAAATATTTATGAAATTATTAATTTTTTTGGCCAAATCATATCTTTTACAATAAAAACACCTTTGCCTAGCTTATCTCTATTATTACAAATTAAATATTTTAAGTACATATTCTATTATTACCTACAACTAGATGAGCTTCCAAATAAATAGCATTCTCGGGAGCGTTAAGCCAATCCGCCGTGTCTGGTAGAAACAGCCAACGGTCACCAGTTTGATTCATAGTTCTTAAATACCTGCAATATAATGAATTAAGTAATTTGATCGAATATTAAATCGTAATATAAAATAGTTGGCATTGGCGCAGTACACGCGATAGTTGTGGGCACGAAGGGAGTGTATTATTCTCAATTTCACAATTTGGTTTATTGAGTTCCATCATACAACATACAACGGCTTTCCCTGATAACGAAAATTTTTTTTTTGTTTTATAAAAAAATCAATTAATAATATGAAAACTATTTTATTTTATTACTATCTAAGTATTATGTATACTTTCAAATCCTACTGAAAACTTTTAAATTTTAAACATACAAAATAAAAATAGAGAGGGAGAGACACAAAATCTCACCTATGCAAAGCGATCAGCAACACCCACTGCGGTACAATACTGACACCGACTGAACTCATTCTATTCTGCAACTCCGGTTTCTCCTGAATCTCCGTAGCCCCACTCCATTTCTTTCCAAAATAAATGACGACCACAACAATCGTTCTAATTAACACAAAAAACATTAACGTATTCCAAAAATAGTACCACGTCATGTGTTCCTCTTCTATGAAACTAGTTCCGAAGAACGACCAAGAATGAAATAACGTTCCTATGATCAATAAATAATCTATCGCGTTCAATTCTTGTAATGTCGATAGATTTTTAGTTTTTTCTATACCAGACTTAATTATAAAATACATTATATTCATAGTAAAAGCTGTGGTCAGGAGTATCAAACACCATTCTGGTTTAAACGAGCAGAACTCGCTTTTAGTTTCCGTTATAAAACACGCTGTTACTAATAAGCTTGATAAAATGGCGTACATTATGGTGAAAGCTAATAACGTTCCGGCTTTTGGTTTGTGTTTCACTATACTTATTTTTCTATGCGATTCGGGTTGAAGAGAGAAGAGTGTTACGCAGGCGAGAGCTCCGACTATCTGCAATGTATTATTTATATATATTATTGAATTATCCCGCACATAGTAGGGTAAGAGTAGAGAGCCTGAGAATCTAGTGTTAAGACATTTTCGTTGTCCAATTCTCAGCGGGAGACATTGTGTGTAGACTAGCGGACCTCAACACCGCACTTTGATTCATTACCAGAGTAAAGAAACTAAAATATTAAATATTGCATTTCCTCAAGTGAGAATCGAACCCACAACCTGGGTCATTTACAGTCGCACAATTGTGGACACAACTGCGACTATATTATATAAATAACAAAATCATAAAATATTTATAAATAATAAAATGACTATATATTTTAGTGGAGAGTTCTTCACAAAAATATAGTTTTTTTAATTTTTACATTCAATTTTATAATTTTTGACGTTCAACTTTTTTACCTTATTTTATCACATTTTAAAAATAACAGATATTTTAGACATTACCAACAGACGAATCGTTTTTCTCTTAAAAACCAATCTCTCGAAAATCCTCTTTTTCAGAATTTTAACCCAAAACGCTAGATACATAAAAAAAACTGAAAATCACTCACAAAATAAAGAACAACAACGCCAACTCCCATCGCAAAGACGTCAAAGTCCGTGGTAGTGTCCGCTAAGAATTTGGTCATTTCATCTAAAGCTTCTTCATAGAATTCTTTTGATATTTTAGCAGCGCTCAGTTGACCCGTGGCGAGGTAGTGCGCGTATTGTATACGGGCGCGCTCTATTTGTTTGTATAGCTCTGTAAATATATGTATAAATCAGTTTCACGCTGTATCCCGCACACAGCAGGGTAGGCAGAGGGAATCTCATGTTAAGACACTCTGGAGCTATTGCGTGTTGAACTCAACGCCGCGCCACCTAACTTGGACATGGTCTGCGGTGGATTGTATAAATTTGTATTTGAAATTCCTAACCAGCTCACGACAAAACGACACTTTCATAAGTAAGGACCTTATATATTTGGAATACAGTATGAAACCAAAAAAAAAGAAAAGATATCTTTCTCTACCAACCAGCATGTTGAGGCAAATACATTTTATTGTGTTCAGCGAGCACATGAAGTAAGTACAGCTGCTGTTGCATGTCCAAAGGCAGTAACGAAGGTAGGATCCTGCCAGTACTCTCTCCGGGGAGGGGGGCGTTTAACAGCCACGCAATTGTTGGCGCTACGTCCACCTGCGCTACCGTGGGACCTACACCTCCCCTGAAATTTAAAGAGTTGGAACTAAATTTTAAAATTTATTATTATTATTTTTTTATTATTAATGATGTATAAAACTTTATACTTCAGATGTTTCAATATATTAAGATATAAATAAATGGCATTATGGCAAATTGAGACGTCAAAACTATATTGTGCTTGAATCGTTGTATTAAAAACAAAATTTACAGACAATAATGGTAAATAGTAGACGTAATTTGAAGACCTCACCTTATTACACTTATCAAGAGCTTAGTCAGTGTAATGAGTATTAAAAATGCATATATTAATAACATGTAAAATGTAAGCATCACTCACTTATAAGGACATTTAAATGTATTACTCTTAATCAAAACGAGAGGAACTAGCACTTCCGAGGGGGTCGCCCCGCCGTGCCCGCCGGCGTCCCTCATGCCGTGATCACCGCAGATAATAAGAACACCATCTCTGTTCTGTAATTCATTAATAAAAGAGCCACTTGATTAAGAATGTTTTTAACAAAAAGGTGAGAATTTTTTCTTGTATTATATGTATGCTATTAAAAAGGAGAACAACATGGCGTTCGTTGTATAATGGTACAGCGTTTGGTCGTAAACGCGACGGTTGAGGTTTTGATTCCCGCGTTAGTGAATTATTTTTATTTCTCCCTTCAGTATCATGGTCTCCTCTTTTTATACAAAATTTAATAATATTTATTATTATGTATAATGAGTAAGCAGCATTTTAAACAATAAAAAAAATTAAGAATACACTAATATAGTCTGTATTCAAAGGAACGATGCTGTTTATATCATATTAGCGACACAAACTTTGACATAATATTAGTAATATGTTCTCTCTATGACTACTCAATCATTTTATACAAACTGACTGAGTAAAAACCATAATAGCATTGAAATTGTTCTCACCCACGCTTGCATAGCCACATATATTTTCTTGACTATTGCATCCATTTCTAACAATTTCGGTTTTATTTTGGGACTTCTAGCGCCTTCCAAATGGCCGATATGATCTAGTCCCAAATAATGGAGGACGAGAAAATCGAATGTGGGCGTTCCTTTATCATCTGGGATTAACGTTTTGTTTAGATGACGCGTTACGTTGTTATCTACCTGAAAATAGTCACTTGTGAATGAACCACTTAAAACTTACTAATGAATTCTTTACTTCTTATTTCGTATGTGGCAGAATAAGGCAGAGGATCTAGAGCCAATAGGCCACTTTATGAGACATTGTAGTGGAACTCAACGCAGCGCTTAGTTTTGTTACCAGGTGGTGAATACCCCATGACTTTATGTTTTTTTTCTCAAAAAATATATGTAAGTATATAAATTTATTAAAAATATTAATTATATCAGCTTTACGCTGTATCCCGCACACAACAGGGTAGGCAGAGGGAACCTAGTGTTAAGACAGTTTGTTCCCTACTTTCCACCAAATTCTGAAGACATTGCGTGTTGAGTGGCGTTCAAGACCGCGGTTTGACACCGGAGCGAAGAAATGAAAACAAATTTAATTAAATATATAAATGTATTAATGCATATTATTCAATTTCCAAATTCGACACGAGTTCAGGAATATTTAATGGCGAAGAAGTAAATTTCTTAAGTATGGATTCAAGTATGTTAAAAAGCCATTTTTATAATACTTTTGGACTTTAATAAAATTTCGTGTAAAAATTTCATACATACCTCAGTATAATCAGTCACAAAGAACGAAGTGGTACCATCAGCTTCAGCCCAGAGTCCAGGAAATAGTCTTAACCAGGTATCATCTCCATATAGAACGGATTTCTTGCCTACAGAGGCAGCGACTCTTAAGACACTGTCTCCGGAGACTGCAGGTGCCCCAAAATTTAAAGCCACGTCAGCAAACGTTGATACTGTTCCCGTCATCATTGCCTGGTTAGAAAGGAATAAAGTATTAATTTAATTCAAAGTTTTACCACGCATATATATGTACACGCCTTAATGGCTATCTTTACGTGCTTTTTATGTTACATATGAATTTCTGTAAAGGATTTAGAATCACCTATAATATAACATATTCAATAAACCATGCAGAATTACAAAACATTATTATCTCATGCTGTTATGTAACTAACTATAAATTAGAAAGTGAGTGACAAGTGAACCATGACTACATAGTTGTACGGAGAAAATAAAAGTACAAAATAAATGGAATAAATAGAATAATACAAAAAAATTAATTTGTGTGACTACATTTAAGACACTAGTTATAATAAAAAAAATGGATGAGATTATGAGGCACATTTGTGTAATCAAGAAGAACCATTATATATGTATATTATATAATTATATGTATATTATAGGCATTTTCTCATTTTAGTGAATAATTTTATATACCATAACTACAAAATGCATGATGAAGAATGGCTTAAATAATTTGTTTGTTTAGTAAAAGTAGAAGACATTTAAATGAATTAATGTATATTAATTAAAATAATAAATTTTATAATATTAAAATTATGAAATACAATTAAAATATTAAAATTATGTAAGAAATCCATTGGCCAAGTATAATAATTTCAATAATTGCCTATGTTAGCAAACACTGACACACTTCATAACCCATTAAGTTGATTGCATATATCAAACAAAACTGTTGACTGTTACTGAAATTGACTGGCTTTGCATATTTTATATGGAATTGGGAAAGTGGGGAACAGTGTGCCTTAACAGAAGTCCTACTTGATTATATGTGAGATACAGCCTGAACCTAAAAAAATTGTAAAATATGTATATATGACATACATGGGTATTATATATATAATATATATAAAAGGGGATGTTCCCAATGACTGAGGTAAGTCGCACGCGCAGCCTTAATCGCTGTTCATAGGAATGTGAAATTTGGAAAATTGGAAATTATTTCATAACGTGGACACCCACTAAGAGATTTAAGAAATTTTAACTTAAAGGTATGAAATAGGGGTTGAAAGATTGTATGGAGAAATCTTTAAACCACCACAGATTTTTATAAAAATTTAAATTCACTCTTAAAAAAATTTAATTGAACACATGTTTCGTGAATTTTTTTTGAATTCACCCCTAAACTGAAAATAATTTCATACAGATAATTATTCTTATAATTCAAGCGGGCGAAGCCGCCCAGGTCAGCTAGTTTTAGATTTATGCATGCACTAAATGCAAAATGTGAGTGAACAGTATGACAAAAGGATGAACCAAGCCATTGTAACTAAATATATGTTTTTTTTCTTATATTAATAAATAAACTGTTGTATCAAAGTTTTTTTTATACTACATAGTATCTCATAAATTCAGTTACATCTGCTATAATATGCTATCACACCACCAAAGAAAAAACTTGAAATTTAGAAAAAATTTAAAATGTGTTTTTTTTTATAATAATGAAGTTTCAAAATAATTCACATATTATTAGTTTAGAGTGTAAACTTGCTAAGTCTGTTTTCTGGTTTTTTCATTATGTACATTTTTCAAAAAGTTTTTGATAATACATATACAAATAGTTTTTGTCTATTCTCATAATTTGCTATATATATGCTATAGACTGTTAGCAGGTTTACATTTAAGGCTAAAAATATATATTTTTTATTGTTTTTTCTTTGGAACCAGCACCCTAAGCAAAAGCAATATAATTACAAAGTGACACTTGCAAATATATCCCGCCAGAAGTTTATTGTGCGTCTCCATTGTGCCTTTTCTTTCTTTCTCTCTGGTGACTGTACAATAGTTTATATATTAAATTCTGTAGTTTAAGTCATTTAATAAATATAACAATACATAATGTAAATTAACTTAATACTGAAAATATAATACTAGTATGTTATATCTTTATGTATTTATGTATTTTTTATTTTAAGTTTGAGATAAATTTTTAATATTGTATTTATTTGTATAAAAAAAACCTGCTGTAAGTTACAAATGACAATAATTTAATTTTTCTCATAAATTTATATTATTCTAATTTTTTTCTTTGGTCTTGTGATAATATTAAATAAATTAAATATGTATAACAAATTAAATATTGATTTACAGTCACTTTTGAATATATTTGTAACATACTGATTTGGATATAGTTTAAAATTTACCTTAATTTTGGGCATAGTAACAGTAGGTGGATCAGCAACACAAACATAAATACATGCTGATTGGTTTCTCAACAGTTGTCCAGTATAAGGCATATACTCTTCTGTTACAAAATCATATCTCAAGCCATCTATAACCATGAGTATAACACTGTTTTCACCAGCAGATTTGTATATTTCACCTCCATCAACACTGACAATAAAAAAGAATAAAATATATATTAACACTAAATTGTTTAGTTACAATTAAAAACATGTCTTGGATTTGGGCACAAAGAAGAGAGTCTCTTAACACTATGTTCTTTTTGCCTATCCTGATAAATACAAAGATTAGAATGAAAGTAAAACAAAGATAAAGTAAATAGATAATAATTAACTTACCTAACGCTATTAATAAAATGAGGGAGATCTTCCATACTACCATACTTTCCAGAATGATATTTTAATGGAAAAAATCCATACAGAAACAGGCTCAAGGCTCCTAATGCACTTATGAGGAGCCAGAGCCCTGTCCATCGATGGTGAAGCCATGGTAACATGATTAACTTATTTCAAGTGCTGATTAATTATTTAAATTACTCGGCTACACTTTCGTTATGCGTGGAGTCATTTCCAACGCAATGTGCCCCACTAATAAAACTATTAAGCAAGTGAATAACCAATAATGCAGTTACTTTATTGGTAACATTATCAGTATCGGAATTAGATCGTAAGATAACCTGATTATAAAAGCCGGTGTTATAGTTATTGTATGAGAAATGACAATATTTAAATTTCTATTTCTTAGACATTATACTGGAGCGATAACAATAAAGTAAATATTATTTCATAACAATTTATAATGAAAGAGAATATTAAAGTAAGAAAATAAGTAATTCAAGAAAAGAGAAGTAAATATTGAGAAGTGACACTGACAACTAAAATGTTACAGATGACAATTGACAAGACTTCAAGTGACAAACATAATGATGTTGCCGTATTTGTTGCTCAAAAATTTACTGAACAGAAAATTATCTGGCTAAGATCAGGGCCAGAGACCATTCTTTGTGTGAATGTGGCCTTGACGACAATTCACCTCCTTACATCCTTTTCTCTTGTCCTGAATAGATCTGTCCCTTATATGATATCCTTCCTCATAAAGCTCCCAGCCCCCTTAATGTTCGGTGTTTGTTAATGTTTGTGTTTAATACGCTATGTTAATTTTTACGTCAATATATTAAGAATTACAAAATTAAACTATAAACTAACATCAATCTAAATATTAAGTAATTCATTATGTTTACATATATACATTGTATATATACTTTTGTCTTGTTATAGGTGAAGGCAGCATTTTAACTGGATCTCTTTTAAACATGCATTTTTCTGATGTGTCTCTTTATTTACTTTATAATCTCTTTCTTTATACAACGTGACATTGGCGTAGTGATTTTTGTGCTCGACTGGCAGGCTGGGAACGCCATAATACAAAACAGATATTGCCGTTGCAGTGATAAAAATTAATTGAATTAATCTGTGCCGTCTGCATCTAAAAAGAAAAAAACCAAGCTCACTAGTTTTGTTTGATTAAGGCGAACTAATTGAATTAAAAGAAGTATTATAATTTTATAAAATATGCTAATATTCTAAATCAAAGGCAATAATTGCAACCTTGGCCATCATATCTTGAATTCTTCAGTTGTATGTTTTTTCTCTTTTGCTTTATGTTTTATTATAATAAATTGTGCACATTAAAGTGTAAAAAATAATAATTAAAATTAATCTTGGTCGCGGGGTACAAGGGTTACGGGTTATAGGTTCTATCCCCACTCGGGAAAATTAATTATTATTTATTATTTTGCCTTGTCCTCTCCCATAAAAAAAAATAATATTTTCATTTCTTTGCTTTGGCACCATGGCAAAAACTTGGTGTTGACTTCCGCCACTCCACACCACGCAATGCCTTGAAAAATTCGGCGGAAACTGGGGAACGGAGTGTCTTAACACTATATGCCCTCTCCCTCTGCAGTACGCGGAATACAGTGTGAAGTAGATAAACAAAACTAAAATTACAATCATTCATAAATATATCTTTGCTATAAATCTATTTACGGCCATGCTATAAATTAAACAACTAATATTGTAGCGTCACGGCATCGTCACGGGCATGTCAATGGGTCTGAGTAAGAAGCCGGAATTTCGTTTGACAATAAGGAACTAAATTAGAATTCCGTATCATACCGCCCACCGTTCTCGAGGCGGTGTTTATTCTCGAAGGACACCTACTGTTTTGAATTTTTGATGTATTAAAATGATTGTTCTTTTTAGTGATTCAAGCTATTGTTGTGGTAACCATGATTTGTGGAGTTCGTTATTTATTTTTTACTAGATAAAATTTACCAGAGATAAATAGATACATTCGGTTAATTAATATTAATATGATAACTTTTTATTGATCAAAATATGTTTGAATGTGCATTGGCATAAGCGTGTGACTGTGAACGCGACAGTTGTAGGTTTTATTCTTACTCGGGGAAATTAATTCATATTTATTAATATTATCATTTCTTCTCATTTTCGGTAGACAGCGGTGAACGGACAGCGGTCTTTACAACAGGTTCCATTTGCCTATGCCAAAATATTTTATGTTTTATATTATTGTTTGTGTTTTACAAGAGTCCGTTTTGGTGTTACCCATCTACTCCAAGTTCAAGGTGCGTCGCTGATTCATCTAGCCAGTGTGGGCCGCTGAAAAGTTCTATTTAAATCCGTCCTGAAACATCGCGCCGTAGTCTCACGAGCACTACGCAGCGCGCGCCTGCAACGAAACAAAACTACTACTACAAAGGTATTTTTTAATCTGTTTTTTGATATTATCTATGTTTTTTATTGACAAATATTAATTATAGACTGTAACGATTATTTTTATTTTTTATTATTAAACATTGATAATTTTAATTGATATATTTATCCTTAATCTGTTGTTTCTTCAATGTAATTTGTGAGAAATAAAAGATTTTTTAAAAAAATTAATTGAAAATAATTCATAAATGTTTTATTTATTTAAATCTTTATTTATATTAAAGGTATATGTGTCTAAAATAGCATTTTTAAATTCAATAAACTTATTTTATAGTTGGAAATTAATAAGTTTGTGTAATTTCTCTCATGGATTTGAATATTGATTTTGTTTTGTTGCTTTTACACTTAAAATAGATGGTTATCTAAATATAACCCTTACGAAAGTGAGACAGTCTTTTTTCATAGGAAACTTTACTCTTGCATCAGATCTATCTATAATGGTCTCCAGGTGAATCATTCGTGGAATTGTTCCAGAAATATTTTATGTCTTAACAGTATATTTTGCACTGTAAATATTATAGTACATTGTTACTGTCGTAATATCATCATCTACAAATTAAATATTTAATATTTTCATTTATTCGTTCACGGGAGAGCGGAGTGTCTTAAGTGTCTTAGTGAAGCTATGTTCAAATATTTCATGGTTATTCTACATATTATCGATAGACGTTTAATAAGTTATTTTTCTAAATAATAATAACTTGCAGAATGATAAGGAGAATTTTTAAAAATATATTAATATATATTTTTTTGTATTTTTTGTGGGGGAGACAGAGAGAATTTATTGTTAAGACACTTCCTTTCTCCACTTTCTGCCGAATTCTGAAGGCAATGGGTATTGACTGGGGGAAATCAACGCCGCGCTTTGCCTTAACGGCAGAAAAGATATAAAAATATTAAATATATCATTCGTCCGAGTGGGCATAGAACCCACACTTACGACGCTGAGCCGCGACCGCGATTTTGTACAAAAATAATTGTTAAAAAGAAGCGTCTCGTCGTTGGTAATAGACGAAAATACTTTTCACGCAAACAAACGTTGTTTATTTATCTCGCGCACAATAAAACAGTAGACATGTCATGGATTTTATAAATATAGCTCGTCATATAAATGCGTTTTGAGATTATGCAAGGCTGAATTTTAGTATTTTGGAATTGATATACGAATTCTTCTTCAACCTATTTTTATTTATTTTATTATTTGATAACTATTTTTTTTTTGGTATTGTTGAATATTTTCATAGATACAATAAGTATGTCTACTCTTTAATTGCCTCTAGAGGCCAGTCTTGACGCAGTGGCACGTGCGTGTGATTGTAAGCGCGTCAGGTTGTGGGTTCGATTCCTTACTAAATGAATAATAAAATTTTCATTTCAAATTTCAAAGCGTCAAATCATAATTTCAATACGAGGCTTAGACTTCCACCAGTCAACACACAATGTCTCTATACAAGACTGAAAATAAGGAGCGGAAGTGTCTTAATATTGAGTGGAGTCTTCAGACTAGTTTCCCAAAGTATTTCTGCGTAACCTGGTATGAGCGAGATACATTGAGAAGCTAAAATAAAATTCTTGAATCTCGTTATCAGTTTATCGAGAGAGTCAAAGAGAGTCTAGTTACTGTTAAAATAAGGAAAAACACCAAAAAAAGCTGTAGTAGTGAGCTTTCGTAAAAAAAATATTCATTATTATTATGTAAAATATAAATTAAATTTATAAAAAAAGTATAGTTATAAATATCACATTATATAATAATTCCGTATGTTCATTCCAGATGTCGATCGTCCCAATGATGTTCCGTGACTGGTGGGATGACTGGGAGCGTCCCTCTAGGCTGTTAGACCAACACTTCGGCATGGGTCTCAAGAGGGATGAGCTTCTGTCATCTCTCTCTAGCTTCCCTTCTAGTTCTATCTTCAGAAACTCCTACTTTAGGCCGTGGAGAACAAACCTCACGAGGCAGGAGTCTGCCTCTACTATTAACCTTACTAAGGAGAAGTTTGAGGTAATATTTCTTCTATATTATCAAAATTAACTTACTTATATCTACTTTAATTTTTCAATAAAATAGGTTAAATAAGTATTGTACAAATGACACACATATCTAATACATAATAGCGGTTGGATTTCTCATCATTTTCTCATCATCATCCTTAGTTTTTAACTTAAATCTGTATTCGACAGAGACAGAGGGAGCCTGGAATCCTAGTGTTCAGACACTTCGTTTCCATTAAGACATTTTCATTCCTCACTTTCCACCAAATTTTGGAGGCAGGTTGAGTATCGCAATTCAATGCCGCGCTCTGCCTCGTTGAGGAAATAAAAACATTGAATATGTCATTTTCTTGAGTGTAAATTAAATTCACAACCTGTCGTTTACAGTCACACACTTGTGCCTTACGCCACAACAGGCCTCATCCCTCTTATAAATATCTGGAAACTAAAAAATATAAATAGTTATATTTCTTGTTACCAGATAATTATAGTTATTTTTTATGAAAAAAGATTTACATATCTTGTGTGACACGATATAATATTGTCAGTGTTATGTTTAAATACTATTTAATGTCAAACAATTTTAATTGTATACTTCCAGGTCATCCTGGACGTCCAACAATTCGCACCCGAAGAAATAACTGTAAAAGCTAGCAACAATTCAGTATTAGTCGAGGGCAAGCATGAAGAGAAGCAAGACGAGCACGGCTTTATTTCCCGCCAGTTCACACGCAGATATATTTTACCCACTGGCTACGACATCACCGACATCGTCAGCTCATTGTCATCAGATGGCGTCCTCACTATTACCGCACCTAAGCGACCACCACCCAACTCTGGAGAAAGAATTATCCCCATAACCAAGACAGGTCCAGCGAAACAACCTGAACCAGTCAAAGTGGAACAGCCAAGAGAACAAACTGTTCCCATTGTTACATCCCCTTAAACCTTAAAGTGCCTTGAGATACGAAGTACGATCGAAAAGCAATATGGAAGAAATGTAAAAAGCATTTAATCTGTTGTTGGCCAACTACGGGTCCAATCGAAACGATTTAGGTTTTTTTTTTTAAAAAAAAGGAAATGTCAATGATTTGTAAAAAAGTATAATATATTATATTATACTTGTACAGTCTAGTCTTTTATTATATCTCAATATACCTACAAAAATAACGTTTAAATATTTAAATGATGAAATGAACCATATTAAAATTATTATTTTATATATATTAATTATTATAAATTTAAGAACTTATTCCACTTATTAACTCATCCAATTACATTGAAAATATTTATAAATTTCACGTGACCAACGAGTGTGAATTGTAAGCGTGAAAGTGCAAAGTGACAAACAAAACGAGAAACAATGGCGGGATTGCGGGCATGAGACTATTCACGCCTCCATACCTGTTACTCCATACACTGAGAATACCAAGAAATACTTAACCATGGGCACTTCGGCTCGCACTGAGCAAACCGCGACCGTACATTAATAGTTGGCAAATGCAAAATGCCACAGAAAGCAATAAGAGAGCGTCCAAACGGCAAATAATGAATAATAATTCCTTGACTAGTTAATGTGAACCGAAAGGCGGCGTGTCCACCGTAGTCCACGTGTAAAAATGTCAAAATGTTGACGGATTTTCTATAATTCATAGCAAACGCAGTACTGGAGACCAGTAAAAGAGTATTTGACTAATTTAATTTTCGCGCGAAGTGTTTCTGTTCAATAATATTGTTAATTTATCATTGTCCCAAGTGTATAGAGGGTCGGGGCGGAGTGGAATGTTGACGACGCTTTATACAAAGTTACCGTTTATATTAAAATAGCTTCAGCCTCTTTAGTTTTACTCTGGGCGTTTGTGTTTTTTGAGTTTTTTATTTGCTAAATGCTGTAATATTTCTTTGGTGCTGAAAAAAAATATCTATGTCGATGATTTTAATACTTTTACATTATATTATATAAGTGGGGAACAGGGTGTCTTAGCACCAGGTTTCTTCTGCCTACCCTGCTGTGTGCTGCATAAAGCGTGAAGCTGACTTTTTCTTAAGTCTATAGTTAGGTGCTTCTATGATTGGTATTATATTTTCCCATAGTGCTCAGCGCACCGTTCTGTTTCCTAACTCAATAAGGCAATAGTTTGAAGTAAGAAAACTAATAAACGAAATAGTTAGTGGTAGTTTATGTGTGAGCCACCATAAAATCATCGTACTAAACTCAATCTACAAGATAGCATAAAAAATCGATCGACAAACATGATGCCCTGAAAATCTATTGCCCTATGCTATTCATTATGCTGATAAATCAGCTCCTGGGAGTAGTGAGGTGGAAACATATTTATGTAAGAAGTTTTATATGCTGCCACAAGATAGATGGAAATCTATTTTATTATATAAATTAATTATAAAAGAGACAAAAAAAATGGAGTCGATCATATAAACGTGAGTTCAATTCTCAGTCAAAGAAATATAGGCATCGTTTAATCAATATAGCAAGATCAAGTGCAGCGTTCAGTTCCTCTACACAGCAAGTAGTATTTCAAAAATGAGAAGAACGTGCAGAATGGAGTGATCGGTGCTCTCTATATATCCTGGATATCAGATTTCCTTGAAGCAAAAAATATATTATATCATATCATTGTATTATATCGTATCATTATCATGATATGATATCATATATGGGTCTGAGTATACGTGGATTTAATAAAATTCCGCAGTGTATTCTAGGTTACCCACTACCAAAATTTAAAATATCTGTAAAAAAATGTCTAACAAGTAAAACTTATTACACTGTTCAAGAATATTTAGAGGATAAGCATGTATGGAATTAATGTCTATTGAATGTCACGTAGGATAGCTGAGAGTTAATGTAATAATTAAATTATACCATTGACTTTGAGAAGAGCAACTGTTGAGTTTCTTGCCGACTCTACTCAGCAGAACTGCCTTCCGAACCGGTGGTAGCTTTTTGTTCATATGTTCATTCGACGATTCAAAAGTTCTTATAATAATTGCCTATTTGAATAAAGAATATTTTGAATTTGAATATATCATTATTCACACATTATTCATCAACTTAAAAATATTTAATAGAAACCTATGTAGAAAATACAAACATAACAAAGTAGCTTCTCACTGTCTCCTCCCAGGCAGAGTAGGGAGAGATAAGAAACCTAATGCCATTCATACATTTCGTTTGCAATTTCTCCTGATTTATAAATTCCTAACTGAAGCACTGCGTCGCTGCGCCACGACAGCCTATTTTAAAACTAAGGAACTATAAATAATACTATGCAGACAGTCTGTTAAAGAATAGTATTATATATATATATATATACAATCGACTCCGCTTATAAATAAATACTAACTAAAAATTACCTTAGATATAAGACTTTAAATGTTTTAAGCTGTTACTAGCAAAATTGCTTCATTTTTGTTTTTATTTGTTCAGTTTACAAATTTCGCATTAGTTAATGTGTGAAATAAGAGCAGGATGGGCGCGGGTAATAGATCTCTTAGCCATGGATCATTCCGAGGGGGAGGGGGGGCCATCCATCAGCCTGAAGCGATTACGGCGGGCTTGCCGCGAGTCTTGAGGAGTGAGCGTTGTGAATTTATCTTGATTTTAGGATTGAACCCTTTATTTCAGGAACCCTTGGGGTGATTGAGTAAAAATTTAAACCATATAGTCGGATCTACAACTAAAAATGATTTCTATATTTATTATAAAAAAAGGATTATATAAGTTGTACAGACATTGTTATATAATATTTACCCCGTAGCTGTTTATATAAAATATATTAAGAATCGAATCGAACGAATTTACAAATTAATTTTTAATAACATTTAATATAAATTAAATAATATACCGACATATTAGAATTTTCGATTTAAATGCTCGCTGTCCTCTATTGACTGAAACCAGTAAACAAACAAGTCCGGCGCAGTTCGACAAGCGATTGATCTGGCGGCCGTATTAATTGCTCTCGTCTTCGTCTCGGCCTCAGCCTGGAACCCACACCTTTGCTCGCTCTCCTCTGTGAGTTTTGCTATTATTGGAAAATTATTTATTTCTAATTTGTTTCCACGTTTCGTTTTAATGGATAGAAGGAGAGAAATATTAATTATTTTATTATAGTTGCGATTTTATTATTATACTCGCCGACCTGGGCGGCTTCGCCCGCTTGCCTCGCCATATGAATATTTGTGAAATTATTTTCAATTTAGGGGATTAATTCTAAAAAACCGTGAAAACGTGTTTAATAAAATATTTTTATTAATCTGAATTTAAAATTTTATAAAATTCGGGAAAGTCTCAAAGGACGAATCGATTTTAATTTAGACAACTTTGTTTGTTATAGATAACATAATCCTCAGGGACATAATACTCAGGGACATAATCTCTCTAAATAAAAATATAGAGAAGAAGAATTAGACATGAGAAATATGTATAAATTCCAAATTCTTATAATAGCATCCAGCTTTTTAACTTCTACTGATCTGATTACTTCCTTAATTTCCAAAACATCCCAGCAAATGCTGTATCCGCAATACATAGGCCACAGCGCTGCACAGACACACTTGTTGAGTGGCGGAACTCAACGCCGCGCTTTGCCTCGACACCAAAGCGAAGAAATGAAAATATTTCATTTCTTCGAGTGAGGATCGAAGCCACAACCAGTCACGTTGCCACGACCGGCCCCTAATTTCCAAATAAGATGCATTTGATTGCAATGACGATCATTAAATATTCCTATTATTACTTGCCTACTATGTTTATTTTTTTTAGTGGTAAGTATTATGTATTAAAAGAAATATAGGGGAATGTGGCCTTAAACGGGTAGGTTAAGCGAGAATGTTAAAAAAAAACGTCAATTTCACTTGGATTCTTGGTTTTTAAGTTACATCAATACAAAGGAAATTTGTCGAAACCCTTGTAACCTTGCGTAAATCAGGTAAGCTTAGGGCAAAACAGGTACGCTTTGTGCTTATATGATTATATTTACATAGTACTAACTACTTAACTAAGTTTAAGTCACAAAACTTAGGTAACTTGTTTATTATTATTATTTATTTACCTACGCCAAGACGCGACTTCGGCGACCTAGTGGAAATGATTTTAACTATTCGATCGATTACAGTTCTCGGCACATATATTATATTGACACTCAAATTTACAAGACAAAGTGCGAGGTTAAGTTACGCCATTCAAACGTAACTGCGGCAGGAAGAGCTGAGTTAAAAATAATAATATTTCGATCCCTCTGCCTACATTGGTATTTGGGTACGTGAATTATTTTCAATTAATCTACATATGAAGGTAATTACTATGTCAGTAGGTATCTTTGATAATGGCATCTTGTTTCGTCCTACCCTTCCTATGTGCTTAATAGGAAGAACAGGTCGTTGACAGTGTGAGTGATAAAGAAAAATTTCTTCAGTAGGTATATTGCTTGATAAATTATGTTATAAGTGACCACCATTTATAATAAAAATGATATGGATAAAGCCTTATTTTACTTTTTTAATTTTTTCAATAAATTAAAGTTTTTCAAATGCTAGGTGCATGAACACAATTGTTTTTTTTTGTTATAAGTCATAGACTTATAATAATAATAATAAAAAAAAATTGTTTGTCAATTTTTACGTGTAATTAAAGTTAACACGAGTTTTTGTATCATTTACTCAGAACTATACCTATTACAGATAAAAAAACAAAATGAAACAATTATTTTAGTAATTTAACTGTGTTATGGTAAATAATATAGAAAAGCTTATCTTAATTACACCTAATAATGATGTCATTTAAACATTATCTCAACTAATTTGTAGATATCTCGTCGATAAATAAACCATAATAATTCACAATTATTCCATACAAACCTCATAATTCTCGAGTCGTTCATTTTTTCCACGACCATTAAGTAACTAATTAAGTTAGCATAACACACGGAGGTTCGTCTTAACACAGCGTCTATTATCTATCTATTAATCGCATTTCATTGTTTTATAGAATGATAGCTCGAATAAAGAATATGAACGTGGCGGGCGGAGCGTATAACAGGAATATCAGTTTGATATCGCGAGGTTTGATTCGCCCTGACGCGAGACGCCTTGGGGCGGGGCCACCGCAGAGAGGGGCGCTGCGCTGCCGGCTCGCCATAGCACTCCGTGTAAGTCGCGGCGACGCTCGTACGCTCGGTGGTTTCCCACATTTTTCTGGCATTGTATGTAAAGTTCGTGTGTGATCGTGCAACACGTGCCGCGGCGGCACATTGTCATTTTCGTGTTAGATAAACCGCCAAAATTCGGGTGAAGAACCGTGAGCCGGTGCCGGCGTACGCCATGGCCGACGCCGACCGTGATTCGGACATCGGAGACGACAGTCCCGGGGTGAGCTATGTCTTTATTCGCAATTGCAACTTAACCCTTAAATAATATTTAATTGATGTTGTTGATTTCTGTGCCGTTCTTCGCTACATTAGTTGATAACATAAAATAGTTGAATAAAGTATATTTATTTAAAATTGAATCATTCATTTATGGCAATTAATTTGCATGGCAACCGTCGCGTACCGTCCGCAACGAAAAACAAACAATAAATAAGCTTAATAGTCAATAGAATATATTTAAATATTACATTACATTATACGACTTATATATTATATAATATGTTGAATGTAAAGTACTGGCTTCATCAACCAAAATTTTTTTTTTGTATATGTTAATAAATTATCTTAACAGCACCTACCGTATCTACAGTAGGTTACAGTATTATTTTTTAATTAACGTATAAATATTTATCAGGTTATTTGCAAACTTATATAACATGTGACATCTGTGATACCAATTTATGGAGTCCATAAAAGATTAAACAATAACATCATATCTTTTATATGACGTTTGACTACGTGTATCGTTAAAATAACTATCATGTTTTCTTATTGAAACATTAAAAATAATTTCATTAGTTATTTGGATAATTGTGAAAATAAGAAATGTATGAAAAAACACAGATTATCATAGAGCATCCATCTATTTAAATTCCAAGCTTTATCATAAACACGCGTATTACGATTAGATATTTACTTTGTACCAATGATAAAAATTTTTACATTTTAACCAAATTTTGAATATTGTTGACTTGTTATCACAATGTGCTCAGCTAGTTTGGGCACGTTGAACAAAGGAATGGTACAAAAGATTTATGATGGAAAAGTGAGTGGTAAGAGAGGTAAAGGGAGACCTCGGTTGACTTCGAAAATGCAGTATCTATGATACTGGAGGAAGGTCACTTAAAAAGCAGGAGGACCCCCCGGAGGGCATGTATGAAGAGGTTGATGGCATTTGGCTCTCCGTTCTCTCCCTCTGACTACCCCGCTAGGGATAAAGCGTGAAGCTAAGTTAAGTTTAAAGTCAATTTATAGACAAAGTATATATTTTTTTTAAGTGCACATGTAGCGTCACTAGTCGGCATCTTTATGCAAAATGGCGTCGATACGATTATTAATAATAAAAGCTGAGCCGGAATTTACTGTAGGTTGATGCGTCAAGGGACCATGTGTGCCGACTTAGAAACTTAGTTTATTAGTGGAAATATAACTTAGACGGAAGTAAGCTTGTGCACTTAGAAAAAACATTGTTGTTCTACAATAACCGTTGTTGTCGTCTTAACCGAATATTGGTGGCGTGGTATTCATTTCACAATAAAAATAAGCTGTTACTATTTTGTCAGTGATTTATATGTTTATTTAAATAATTGAATCAATGATCGATATTTACAGTAAATTTGAGGAAGATAGTATTTATAGGGAGACAGCTATATAAGTATTTTTTTTGTGTTATAAAAAAGTTATATTATCAATTGCACATTTATATGTATTTAAATTCTGCTTATTTAATAGTTTAGATGCCACTTCAACCTTACCACTTAATTTAATAAGATTAAGAAGCCAGTTGACTTTAGTCTAACAATAAGTCATAAGTAGAAATATCTAGACAATATTTTTCATTCTCTACTCGGATTATAAAATGAAATCTCATAAATATATTTTTTATAACTAGTAGGTACTTGCAGGCTTCCTTTCATTTAAAGTCTTAGTTATTTTTAGCTATCGATACTTAAAATAGCACTTAGGTTAAACTGATGTACTAATGTGTCTAACTAATTTATTTTTTGAATGCATAATAAAACTTATAAAACTTACATATGTTTAAACTAAACATAAATTTTCTAGTGTACAATGATATTTGTTACATTATTATTAATTCAAGTTTTAGATAAATTGTTTATATATCAATCTCTATAGGTGTCCATACAAATTTTCTACTAGACGTTTGTTTATCATAATTCAAAACAAAAGTGTAAATATGTATAGATAGATAACTATTCTTAGAATAACTTAAAATTTTAATGATCCAACGGAAGTGAATGTGACGACTTCATTATAACCTACCTGCGTGCTGACATCGTTAGCATACTATTTCGGTCTAGACAGATATAATGTTTTGCGTTTGAGTCAATCATTTATTCAGCGATCTGTCCGACGCTGGCGACATCTCACGGGAGGGCGAAGCGCACGCACGATTTATTGTCCCCACCGCGAACGGGGCCACAAATTAATTAATCAAACTTAGCTGTCACTCAGTGCACAATCTACTAAACTTAGCCTCGTACACTGAGGCCAGCTTCCCTTTCCTGTTGACAGCGCGACGTTTCACATTAATTGAAATAATTGGCAGCATTTTAGATTTAAAAAAAATTTTTTTTTTTTAGTGTTGACAACACTACTCAAACGGCGATGGCAATTATGATTTTTGATCAGACACCGGGAATTGAAATTAATAATGATTTTTTTAATAAATAATAACGACTTCTTCAAAGAATTATGTGATTTTCTCATGGATACCATTGTCAGAAACGAATCAAATTAAAATGGGGCCACACGGGAAGCACTAAACTTTCAAATAAAAAGAATCAACAAAATGGGTTTACTCAGTTAACAGTTCTGAGGTACAAACAAACATAAAAAAAATCTGTCGAATTGATTAACCTTCTTTTTAAAAGAAATTGACCACGTCGTGACATTATTGTATCTACATGTGGGGTTCATATGAAAAAAAAACCTCTTGAGTCTTCATTGTGGTGGCAGTAATTGTGTGACGTGTGGTGTTAAAAATTTGGGGGCAGGTGAATTTAGTCGCTACCTGGTCGCGTGCGCATGCATCCCTCACAGTTTGTAGGTTGGCGCCTACCGTTTTAAAATGTCATTGCATAAAAACTACTTGGTCGTTTAGTTCAGTATCCCTTTCATGACATTCGATATTAGAATCATTATTATACCTTTTTTTTTCTATTTATGAATAGTTAAATGTAACAATATTGTGGTAATAAGATTTACATATAGGTACTTACATAATTTGCAGACTAGCATTGGCGTTGGGGCACAATCGTGCATTTATTGTTTATGACAGATTGTGGATTTTATTTTTAATTCTTCGCTCCGGTAAAGAGGCACAGCACGGCATTCAGTTTCACCACTTAACGCGCAATGCCTCCAGAATTCGACGGAAAGTAGTAAATGGAAGCGTTTTAACGGGAACGGAGTGTCTTAACACTAAGTTCCTTAGTTCCCTCTGTCCACCCCTCAATAAATGCATAAGTATGCCACTGTTTCTATTAAGGTTTTGATAGAACCGCTGTGTAAGTCTATCGATTTGCATACAAATAAAATAGTTGCCTCAACAAAAGCACCTTTGTTACCAATCTGTACACAGAAATCGATTCGATGGTTTATCTCCTATTTATATTCAACATATCCGTCGTAACTAGTATTGATATTGAAATATTTGTCGCGTTGTACGCACTTAGTATATGTACTACAGCTTAAAGCGCAGTATAAATTATTGTATTTTTTTTTTCTGAAAGCTTATATTATGATAATACTTAATATTAAAAATTTTAATAGACTTTATATATTTTTATTGAATTATATAACCATGGATTGTTTCATTACTAATAAATAATTATGAACTTAAGATATTACAGCTTCACGCTGTATCCCGCATACAGCAGGGTAGGCAGAGGGAACCTAGTGTTAAGACACTCTTTTTCTCACTTTCCACCGATTTTTGGAGGCTTGTTGAGTGGCGGAACTCGACGCCACACCTTAATATATTTCTCTTTCGTTATCTATAATCTAATTATAAACATTATTCACAGATTAAATAAACATCTGTAGTCCTTTGACATATGGATCATAATGCATCTTCCATATTTGAAAGATGATGATAACCTGTATAACGTAACACAATTGTATTGTCGTTGTGGTGTGACATTCTATTAATAAGTCCGTTTATCGAATGCTGATCTCGATTCAATTTGAATTTATCAGCATTTATTTATATTAATTTTGATTTTTTTTATATTATCTATATCCGAATAACAAGGAGTGTTATGCACATAACTCTCCTTGTTGGAATTATAATATTTTTTTATTTAGTGAATCGATTTCACTATAATAAAAATATAGTTATTATTAAATAACATACAGCACTACGACATGTTTGACGTCATGGCACTTGTATCTTTAACTTTTTGCAGATACTACATAATATATATGCATATTGTTAAATAAAACGTGATAAAAACAAATTCCTCGCATCTTTATAAATTTTTTATTAGGTAACATATATATGAACATCAAATTTTATTTGAATGCAATCATATAAGCCCGCAGCAATTGAAAATATTTAATCGATCACAACATTTAATTACAATTTTTTATTATCAAAACACGTTCTATATGCAAAAAATTACTGTTTTTACAATAATATATTTAATTATTTCCTACATAAACTTCAAATTCCTACGAACGGATTGAACAACGACGCTCCGTCGTTTCCTATAGTTCGATATCCGGCGCGGGACCCGCATGAGACATATCGATACCTTTCCTATTGCTTCATATATATATAGCATTCATATTAATCGTGTTAATTAAAAATGTCGGTTAACGGTTTTATTTAATGTGGCACATCGTATACAATGGCGCTTTGCCACATTGATTGGTTTATTGCAAACAATTTGTTAAGCATGAGGGCTGATTACAAACTATCTATTGTCTTATATTATATTATATCTTTTTATAAAAGTTTTTTTGTAACATACAAGTTATCGTCCGCGATTTTGTTTGCTTGCTTTAAAATGGAAATATCTCATTTTTTCTCATTCCACTCTACTTTAATGTTCTTAACATACCAAATTGCGTGCTATACGTTGCCTGTTAGTAGTTTTACTTATATATTGGATTCTGGTTAATGTTAAAACTAATATACATTGTATTTATTTTTAAAATTGAATATGGAAAAAGATATCGCATTGTTTTTTTTTTATGGGCCATTGAAAATAATATATAATAAAAAAAAAATTAAATTGTCTAAAACTTCGCAAAACTTATTAAATGTTATTTGCATTTAAATACAACACTATAATGCAACGAATTTTTTATAGTATGTATTTTGAAATTATACGTTTTAAAGGAACTAAAGACCATCGCAGGGCAGAGGCGTCTGATTGTATAGGCGAAGAGTGTGGTCGAACTGCGACTTTGAGGTCCTTTCCTCACACTTAGTGTCTCAAATTCAACCAGCAAGTGGAGAACGGAGTTTATTGACACTAGACTCTCAGCGCCTACCCTGCAACATGCGGGATACATGCCTGCCTCCCTGACTTGCACTATTGGCCTTACGAAAGTGATAACGCAGTCATTCGTGTCTATGTTTATCTCCATTTCACTTCACATTAGTGCACAAGGTGTTCAATTTGCATATTCTAGACGGCCATTTGCATTTTATAATGATAGGGCGGCGAGTTGTTAGATTTCATATAAAACAAGACTGAAGTACCTTTATTACAATAGATAGATATTCTAGAATGTTATTTGCATTACATTTGAGCTTTAAGTTTGGTTGTTTTTATATAGTTATCATTTATCTCGAGGTATTTATATTATTTTTCAAAAAAAAACAAACAAACCCACAAATTTGGGGAATAGTATTGAACATCAGCTTTTTTTATCTTATTTTGCGAGGTAGGCAGAGTGTTCATGACAAAGGTGGATGGCGGAAGTAAAAAAGAGTGTATAACTGTATCTATATTCCAAAGGTTTACAAACTTTTGAATATGGTACAACCGATACATAAATAATTATTCTAAAAATAATAAAAGTACTAGACTTTATATGCCAATATAAAAAAAATATTAATTATGTTTCTCTTTTATAATTCGCGGGTTCAAAAGAATCCGGTCCTTTGGAAGGCTTGCGTGGGGACACAGGTCCAACACGTAGAGGCCCCTTAGACAATATACAAATGTTTTACTGTGACGCATCAGCCGGGATACATCTCTGGGTAACCACAGGTAGTTGCTCAGAGATGGTCGTCGGTTAATGCGTAGGAACTATGAACAATGTGGAAATCTAAACTTGGAATGGTAATGGTAACTATGGAATGGTATTACATTATCTGTTGTTGTGTAAATGTAGACAGTAACAAATAATGAGACACTCCGTTCTCCACTTTCTGCCAAATTTTTGAGGCATTGCGCGTAGAGTGGGAATTAAACCTACACCTTGACAGCCAAACTCTCAATTGAATTGGTTTTATTAAATATTTATTTCGCTTTAATTATTGTGAATTTATCATTTTATATATTTGCACAGATGATCTGCACTTTCCTGTAAATCTCGATGAGCAATTATATTCTTAGTCATAACATTAAAATGATTGCAAGGTAGGACACGTGTACGTTACATTGTGCATAGATATAATTAGTGATAATCAACGTGTGGGTTGAAATTTATTTACACTTATTAAGATTTCTTAGTATCAAGATTCAATTCCTAGCTATGCTTTAATTCCGCAGAGAAGGCAGAGGGAACTTAGTGTTAAGATACTCTGTTTCCCATTTTCCGTCGAATTTTGGGAGCATGGCATTTTTTTTGTAGATCCAAAATAAATTTTTAAAAATATCGAAAAATATCTTTTTACCTATATTATATAAAAATTTCACATCATAGATTCTCACGGTTGAACAATCCATGGCTTTGAGTTCTGCCATTCAACTCAATGTCTGCAAAAAACGGCGAGGAGAGCTCTCTTATCACTAGTCCCTGGTGTGTGCGTGATACAGCGTGAAGCCAAAAAAAAAAATTGAAAGTTTCGAAAAATTTCTTGCCTATACCATCAAAAAATCGAGACCATATTAAATTCTCTTTAGCACTGTTGAACATCTCATCATCTTATTGGAGTTAAAGTATGGAGAAGTGGAGTGCACTTACGTTTACGTAACCGTTTGTGTACTTTATACTGAATAAATGACTTATGGTGTAAGACTACCGAGTGGCTGCCGGCCGACCCGTAATAGGCTGGGACGTTGTTGTTATATCAAAGAATGGGTTATGAAACTTTACTAGTAGGTGTTGTGGCGCGAGGCTGTGGGTTCGATTACCACTGGAGGGAATGGAAATATTTCATATTTTCATTTCTTTGCTCTGGTGTCAAAGCAAAACGTTGTGTTGTCTGCCACTCAACCCTCGATGCCTCGAGATTCGATGAAAAGTGGAGAACTGAGTGTCTTTACACTATGCTCCCTTTGCCTAATCCCTGCTTTGTGCGTGCTAGAGTGGGAAAATGAAAAAAATCTGAAAGTTCAGTAAATAAACTAGATGAAATCTCATCTTCATCATTCATTGAGTCATGTCAATACGTCACAGTTGCATGAATGGATGACAGCATTTGCTTTATAATTATCTCAGTTAAAAATAGTCACATACGAAATAGAAATTAAATGAATAAGTACTGCCGAATTACGTACCCCTTAAGAGACAGGAGGTGAAAATGGTGTTTCATTTTGAACTCAATGGATGTAGATTCGATTTTTATTAAGCTTAATAAGAAAAGTCCTTAATATAATCTACCTATAGCTTTAAATTTGTTTTTATACAGGAACACATTACTGAAAACATTCATAATGCATATGAATGTATAGAATTATCTTTATAGCTATTTCAATATACTTAAAAAATATATATATGTAATATACATTACACTTTCAAATAAACGCTACTTCTGTCTAAGAAAAAGCCCACAATTTCCCAACAAATGTAATCGTATTTTAATAAATGATTCACCAAATATCGAAATGTAATAAGCGAACAATGAGTTATGTAAAGTGATACACCTATCACGGCTGCCGGCACTGTACGGTCTTCGCGAAGTCATATAAACATATAATCGCGTTCCGATATGATCGGTGCACTGTCCTTAATTAAATGTGTGACGCGGCTGCAGCTATGCTATGCTATACTATATAGTTTCTGAAAATCGATTTTGAAATTTAGCTTTTATTGTAGTTGGTTAAAGTTTAAAATTCTCGGCAGGTAAGTTAAGTGAGCTTCACGCTGTCTCTCGATATCTCTTTCACCTCGACCACTGTCATCAATCCTCTTCATACTTCCCTCATCATCATCATATGCCCTCCGAGGGGTCCTTTTGCATTTTACATGACCTTCTTCCTTTGATATTGTTTTTCCAAAGGCCAACCAAGGTCACCTCTTACCTCACTTAGTGCGATATTTTCATTTTTTGGCTTTAGGTAGGTACTTCTTAATAGAAACTGCTGGGCCAAACTAAATGAAACTTTTATTTGACCAAATGGCGACTGTAACGCATCGAACATAAAAGAAATGAGAAAGAAACGTTTATTCGCCTCAGAAATCTCGACTAACCGAATTAAGAACCTCTTCCTATCTTTAACGGTTTATTATGATTTTTTTAACATGATGTTAATATCGGTGTAAAAAAGTATTTAAGGTAATATAATAACTAAGACGTTTCCTTTTTCTTAAAAATCTGTTTCTTTTTCGTCTATGCTAACTTATTTATTTTCAAGGGCTACATGTCTGATTCTCAAATTGGCTTGCATTTTGAAGATTAATTAAATAAAAAATATTCAAGAAACACAAATACTTATTTGTATTTTTATTGCATAATATTAAATTTATATATAAAATCATACCCGTCTGTGCCAAATTCTTATAATGTATGTAATATGTTTATCTATCGTTGTTTTCTCATAGTGAGTGACAATTGGGCAAAACCATGGGCTGAGTGCCAATGGCAATATTTTGGAAACATTCTAGATTTATAATCTTGAATTAAATTTATATGCTTCGTTAAATAACTAATTTAAAAAGGGAAGGATGAGCTGTTTTTTTATTTTTGTCCAAATCTACAACAATTGAGAGTATCTGTGCGACGATAGTTATACAGATGCTGGATGCTGCGTTCTATGCACATTAAAATAAGTATCTATTAAGTTTTTTTTTTCAGCTTCACACTGCATCCTGCATAATATATCCGGTAAGGCAGAGGCAATCTAGTGTTAAGACACTCCGTTCCCCACTTTCCGTCGAATTCGAGGCATTGCGTGTTGAGTGATAGATCTCAACGCCTCTCTTTTCCCTTGGTATAAAAGCTTTAATTTCTTGAAATATTCATTAATAATACTTTTTCACTCCCCTTATGAATATCAAACCCAGAACCGTCACGTTGCAATCCCTGCTCCACGACGAACAGACGGACGAACTTATTTGTAATTAATAATTATAATTTTTACTTATCATTAAAATACAAATAATTATCATTAGACGCATCACAAGCATTGTGTATAAAAACATGAAGCATCATTAACGTGTTACTAATGATGTCGTTTGTACGCTTTCTGGTGAAAGCTCTCGGTGTTGTATGAATTTGCTATTTATTGTTTAATTTGAATATTTATCATACTTGTTCATTAATATTTGAGGCCGCTGTGGCGCAGTAGTGCAAGCGTGTGAGTAAACGCGACGGATGTGGTTTCGATTTTCAATCAATGAAATTAATGGTTATTTATTAATATTTTCAAAATTCAGCGGAAAGTGGGGAACTCTCTGCCTAACCTGCTGTGGGCAGGATACAGCTTGAAGTTGAACATCATTATTGATTATAGATATCAAACGCTGTATTCCCCACTTCAAGGTTGGCAATAGAGTGCCTTGAAGAAATAATAAAAAGAATTAAAAAAATTCCTCAAGTGGGAATCGAACCCACAACTTGTCGGGTCACTGCGCCACGCCGCCTCATAACTGGCTACATTGTAGTGTCTTAATATTAATAAGCATGTCGCTGGCGTTGTAAGTGACACCGCGATATGAGGATCGATCGCAACCCGATAGTCTTAAGGAGCTTCCGTACTTACACTGATATCAGGGGATTATGTGGTTAATTAGACGTTTTCTTGTTTACCGATATTAGATATGTTTTGATATGGTAATTTTGTGAGGGTATTTATAAAAAAAAATTTTGGCACCAGTTTTTTTATGGTGCATAGTTTTATTTTTGTTTTTTTGTATGTCGGTAGAGGTAATGTTATGTAAGTAACATGCCAAGGTATGGATGAGACATAGTTTGAATACAATGGTTGTGGGTTCGATTTCCACTTGGGGATAGATTATATTTTTTCCCAGCACCTAAAGCGCAGCGGTGTGTTCCTCTGCTGCTCAGTGCTCACACTACACCTAAGCCATTTTTTTTCAATCGAACTACTAGTTACTACTAGATATGGAAGTATAAATTGTAAAATATTATATTATAGTATTTCAATTGTTTATTATAATGAGATTTAAATTCTAACAAATCGGATTGAACAGTTATTGTATAACTATTGTATATAAATTTTACTACTATATTAGTTATTGTATATAAATTTTACTGTTAATCAATTTTTTTTAGAAAACGCCTTAATAATTAAATTCGAAAATGTGTTTTTAAATAAAGACTGACAAAAATGCTATAGAAATTTTACCCATTTATTTAGAATTTATGAACAATTTTAATTATTACATACGAAAAATCGAATATGAACTGTTCCAATAGATACACAGTAAATGTAAATCAAAGCAGAAATATCGATTCGATATCAATACGCAGGCTATCGAGTTACGTCTCGAGTGAAACCGAATAAGTGCCTAGAATCGTTAGTATCGAAACATTGACGGGGAATAGTGAAGTGTTCATTTAATCGAGTTAGTGGCTTGTTTTCATTCGTTATAAATATTAATTATATTATATTGTGATTCATTCATCATTGTTTTTTTTTATCTTATCAGAAGTTAACAGGCGTGGGTTCAATTTATCATTTTCATTATCTTCTAACATTTATAACAAATCGAGAGAATTATTATAAATGTTATGTAAATATATATATTTCCCTAGTGCAGTACCAGATTCCCCCAATTTATGAGCGGGAGACACGTGCGTGTAGTGGCGGTACTCAACGCCGCGCTTTATCTACCATAACAGGGAAATCACAGGGGAGATTTGAAAGACTTGTGTTGTGTAAACCATTTACTTAAAACGCTTACAAATATTTTTACATTTAGATGTAAAGAGATTCGAACGAAGACTTAAAATGTGCATTAGTCATTCCACTTCAGAGCAATAATATTAAGATAATAAGATAGTTCACGCTCTATCCCGCATGTAGCAGGCTAGACAGAAGGAACTTAGTCTTAAGACACTCCGCTTCCCTTTTTTCTCCTGAATTCTGGAGGCATTGCGTGTTGAATGACGAAAAACCACCAGGAGAAGAATATAAACATGTTTAATACATATCTCATTTTGAAGATCGGAAACCCATCGCATTCACATACACACGCATTAAATTATCCCAATTGTTTTCTGAAACGGCTGTATTTTATTGATTCACTCGAAATTTAATTAAATAATACGAAAAATATGTACAAAGTGAAACATCCGTCGTTTCTCGTCATCCATATACAAAACACATATAAACACTTCAAGAAAACGTCTTCCTCCATCAAATTATCCGCTTAATTATTTACTACCACTAAAACGTGCCAGTAAACCTGAACAGTATACCCTGACCTGTCCCAGGATACGAGCACAAGTAAAATAGAGTAAAACGTTGGGAGAATTAGGTAGTATAGTGGGGATCAAATAAGAATGGTCATTTTGGGTGTAGTAAAATGCTTGAGGAAATAAAAGTAGTGTACGTTCATCAGGGCAGGTGTTTTTCAGGCAGCTGAATTAAGGGCAAAATAATATCTTGTATTTTCCTTGTTTTTTTTTTTTTTTATTTCTTTCAACGTTGCCTTGCTTAGTTAAGTGATTCTTGCGAATCGCATGTTTAAATAATTATAAAACCATATGATATTACTTTTTTTTAAAAACAATTTTGGTTTCTCGGTAAAATTCCAATGTGTTATTTGAAATAAGTTACGTAGATAAGTAATAAATTGGTTTAAGTTTTAAAAACATTTTTTGTGTTTTAGAAATTATCCATTTTTCATTATTGATTTTTATATTTGTTGTTTTATTTGTACAGTCTGGTAGAGGCGGTCGTGGATCGAGAACTAAGCTAGGCTAGGTATAAGGAGATTGAGCTGCGTTGAGTTCCGCCACACTCTTACATACCTATAAATCATATTATACTAATATTTACATATGATATTATCGCAAAAATAATCACATCAAATAACACCTAAACGACGTACAACAAACAAAATTGCAATAATCCTACGAAATTGAGCAATTGTTAAATAATTTCAACTCCATCCCAAGTATTTACCAACATTGAGTATAGATGATGTCGACAAACCGTGTCCATTTTGTTTACTCTTAACATCACAAGCGCCGACCTATTAACGAGATGCTGTTTGATTTCAAAGATATCGGTGTAATATTTGTTTGTCTATGGTTTTGTATCGTTAAATTATTAGACATAAGTTTTTTTTTTTTTAGAAAACCTTAGTAAAATTCATTTGGATTGTTTTTTTTTATTTTTTAGAGAAAGAGATGAAAAGTAGAATTATACATTTTTTATTTCTTTATAATCATTATTAACTCTTACTTTATTATTTTAAAATTTTCAATATTTAAGAATTTTCAAGTTCAATCAATGCAGTGAATAAAACAGACTTAGATTAATTTAATATAAAAAAAGCTATATTAATGCTGACTGGAAATTATGGTTAAAAAAAATCTATTTATTAAATTACTTGGTACAAAATATGCCGACTAGTTGTAAAAGGGAGGAAAGGGAATAGAAATTCGAATATTTGTTGACCACCATGAAATAAAATAAAAAAAAAAATCCTTACTTGATTCTTTATGATGTCAATTATGACAGAACATAATTTTCTCGTTTCTATTTGTCTGTTTTCTATCAAAGCATCTCGTTTCTATTTGTTTTTACTTTTATACATGCAAAAGTATAATAGTTTATTATATTCTAAGAGTTATTTGTTATATTAAGTACTTAGTTTCCGTCGCCGTAACTACGTGTAATTAATATTTATTAGTCACACACAAGATAAAAGAAATTCATTTGTACAAATAAAACAATTAAAATCGCCCATTGAATCCATATTTTTGAATAGTGATGTCCTTCCGAGAATTTATCGGGGTATTTCTTTTTCGTCACTTTCCATTTACTGCGAACAATGAGTGTCGATCTTGTTTGTATAAATATATTATATATTTGTTCACTATTTTGTCTCACGTTTTATATATTTTATTATTTCTTCGTTTATTGTAGAAGTTTTATTATGATTTTTATATTATTTGTTGTTAATATTTAGAATTTATATTATTACGACTAATATTGATAAAATCAAATACCTATAATTAATTTGAATTTTATTTAGTATAATTAAATATAGCGAATGGTTTTACGATTGAATACGCTTAGATTTTTTTCAATTAATCTACCCAGACAATACTTCAATATATATATATGCATACAATTTTGCTTTTTTACAACATGAGACATTTTTTTAATATATTAAACAATATATTTAGAAAATATATAATATAACTAGTTTCTAGTTTACAAATATTTTTTTTTTAAATTACACCATAAAGTCTTGAGACGCTTGAATCGCAGTACAGCGGTCTATTTGTTTGACGCCCGTCATTATCGGTCCAGTACCGTTATTTGGTCGTTACAACTATTGTCATTTTTTGCTGGACGTCGAAACTAACCTCATATACTGTTAAATGTAAAAAAATATATATAAGTAATAAGTGCAATCTTTTATGGGTGGTGGCGCAGGAGCACAAGCGTGACTGTGAACGCGATAGGTCGTAGGTTCCATTCGCGCTCTCCGAAATTAAATATTTAATATTTTCATTTCGTCGCTCTGGGGTCGGTTCCCTATCTTATTCTACGTACTACGGCATACAGCGTAGAGATAAAAAAAATATTAATTATAGCTTATGTCTTAATTTTGTTATCAATATTAGGTGATATATACCTAAGTTTATTTCATCGATTTATTAATATTGTATTTATTCTGGTTTATCCCAAAGACTTTTTATTAAAAGATTTTTTTTTGTATATTATAGTAAGATCTAACGGCAACGTTCATAATCAATTTATTTTAAAAACTTTTTTTCTTTATCTAAATATAAAGCTGACAAAAAAATATAATTTTTTTCGTAAAGTAAATGTAGCCTGGTATCGGTTACGAGATGAAAAAGTCTGGTACATAGGGTGCGGCGGCGACGCGTGACTTCAATAGGTTTTTTTTTATCATAATACAATATGCACTTGGTGTGGTGCACTTGTTGATTAATAGTCATTGAATGTCTCCGGAATTCGGCAGAAAGTCAGGTAACACTAGGTTCCCGGGTTCCCGGGTTCCCTATTATACCATACGCTAAAAAATAAACCGTAACCTAGCGTAACAAAAGGTACTCATAAATATATTTTTAACTACTACATTGACACAAATTAAATAATTTTCGCACTATATTTTCAAATTCAACCAGCCATTTATAATACAACCGCCTATAAACTGACTTTACTTACATTAACACAATGAAATGATTAATTTTGTCCTCGTATAGATGAATAGTTTAGACTCTTTAAGCGTCGGCCATAATAAATATATTATAATTAATTAAGAGCACAATACAACCTTTGAGAGATATTCACTTAAGTTTGTATAGCGATGACTTCTATGTCATTGTGCGGGTACGAGTGAAATGGCGCCGCTACGATTAAATCTTTAGTTTTTATAGTTAATGATATACATTTTGAATGTTGACTTTTAATATTAATTAATTTTATTTATTGTTTTGAACGCTATTTTTTTTTCACTTGTGGGTAGTTTAATAATTATATAAACGGCAATTCAATTTCGTACCTTAATAGAAATTAAAAAAATATTTATGAAATGAAAAAATGCTGAACTAAAAAACATATTCAAAATATAAATTATTGAACCGGCGATCCCACTATAAAATAAACTGTGACTACTACGTCGGACGCGAGATAACATTCATTATATATATCAAGAGTTGCCTAGTTATCATGGGACAGATATCCTCTCATTACCGGCCAATAATATCGCATGTTATACTGGAAATATCAGTAGCCGATACTAAAGCTAAACACGGGAAGTTGCCCCCGTAATATGCATATAATTTTATGGTGTCTCTTTTTTAAAAAAAAAAAAGTGTTATTTCACTTCGTTATAGATAAATAAAATATTATTATTTTGTACGATAACAGTGATATGGGGGGTTTTAAGTAACACTATTTGTTAGATATTAAAGTAGGTAATTCGTCTCTGTGGGTTGTGGGTTCATATCAATCTTGGGAATGTTGTTATAGACTATTAGATAGTATATATAAAAAATATAGATAAAAAATGAATATATTTCTTTTCCACGTTTCCACTGCTTCATAAGATTAGATATGTCACGGAAGTATTCAGAATTGGTAAGTCATTATATTTAGAGAGACTTTTAATTTACATTTCTAAGTAAGGATATTATTTATAAAGAAAACAAATTGTGGTATGTTGCGTGCAGCATCGAATCACCTTCTCTCGGAGCGATCGAAGAAGCCTGATTATTGTAATTTATACCAAATCGAGCCCTATTAAACGGTAGCCCTTCCATCATATAATACATCTAGGGATATTTCAACTCTACACTCTCATTTTCTCACGGCGGAGAGTAAATTACACAATTTTATTCACTGTTATTTATTATAATTATTAATTAATAAATAGATAGAAAGGTTGTATTACAGCTTTTCTGTATCTATACGAAGCTCATATTGTATTAAATAACCACTCTGTTCCCATCGAGACACTACCACGCCCTACTTTCTGTCGTTACCCACTGGAGGCCCAGTGCGCTGAAATGAAAATATGAAATACGAAATATTCAATAGTAATTAAATATGAAATATTTCCACGAGTGGAAATAGAACCCATAACCTGTCGTGCTTGTGTTAAATTATCTTTCATGACATCTCAGTTTTGTCACATTTTCTCAGTATTGGTAAGTCTTTAAAAATGCTTTGAATATTTACAATTTAAATAAATAAAATTTCAACGGTAATTATAAAGAATAATTACCCTTTTATATTATTTATTATTATAGATAGCGTGTCAAGACATCGATAATGGTGAGAATTCGTGCGATATCGCGAGCCTCGTGATTGGCCGTTGCTTGTTTTTCTCAAGAGGAATCTCGCAGCTGTACGCAATTATTGGTGCAATCAAATTCGAATTGTATTTTTTTAATGTCTATTATAGTTTTATTGCATTCTTTCTTCAGTAATTTTTTTTTACTGTTAAACTAGATCAAATACATTAAAATTCGACGTTGAGACAAGAGTTTTGTTTTCACGATATATTTTATAGGTTAGATTAGAAGATACCGCAATAATTGACTATAGCTATTAATATTAGATAAAAATTTTATTAGTTTCATTTCTTTGCTTTGGTATCGAGGCAAAATTGCTGCTCAGATAACTTTTTATAGGACTATTTATATGCTCCTTAAATATTTGTCCCAATTTAAATCGATTTAAATTATCAATACAAAAATTCGCTAGCGGCATTAATCGAATAATCACAATAATCGATTCTCACGATGTATAAAATTGACTCGATCGGCGAGCTGATTTTAATTGTGGTGAAACTGACAGGCATCAATTTGCCAAAGCGGCTTCTGTTTCCCTCTAGCCTAAATACAAGTCTAAACACGAAACATTATTCTGCTAGAAATTTTTTATCTGGAAGGTTTTTATATTTGTTTAATAAGGTTAAAATTTAAACTTTATTTTGTTAAATGATTGAACTGTGTTTGTTTTTTTGCCATAATTTTTTGCTATTTACTTACCTACACGATTCATTACTTTGTAATTATTTTTCATGGAACTATAAATATATATATATATATATATATATATACTTATGGTTTTATGAAATCATATTCTTATGAAATTGAAGGAAATGAGTGAAATTGTTATTTTTTATTTTGACTAAATAAGATAATTTAAGAAATTATATAATATTATGTTATTAGTGTAAATTGAGTATATTATCAAAAAAAATGTAACAATTTCTTATAAAATGTATCACCAGAGACTTCGAATCATGCTTTGGGCGATCGTGACCTCACGCGAATAAATTCAGTGGTCCTGGGCGAATTTGTTCATATTGATTATAACCAAAGATTAAATATTAATTTATGTGAGAAATTGTTTCTTATTGTTTTTGTTAGATAAAATATCCTATAGCCTCTAAATAATAATAAAAAGTTTGGTTGTATTAATAAATTTGTAACATTAATTATGTGTTTATGTAATTCAATTCTTTGATATAATCTACATTAGCCATCCACTGCACAGATAATGTCAAAACAATATTTTACAGCTGTCTCTTTTTTTTAATGATGTAACTACAAACTTCAACAGTTAATATTCTGATGATTTACACCTTCGAAACATGATCCGAAAATGAATGTGTATTAATTTTAGCACCGGTTAAAAATACGAATACTGTTAAAAAATATAAGCCTATGTCAACATTTTTTGGTTTGTCTAAACATAAGTTAACGCTAAAAGGGGTAGTATGTGTTAAATAAATATTGTGACTACAGATATTTTTTTTCCATTTGCACATTAAAAATTTAATTGAGTTAAATTCTAAATAATATGTTTATATTATCACTGTATATAAATAAATACATTAAAAGAATACTCGCACTTCGATTCCAATTGTGTGTTACCGATTCGAGAAGAACTGTCTGACAAAGATCCATAAATTATTTTCGACTCTATCGCGACAGGGAGCGTGGCGCTCGCTCCCGCCTAAATAATATTTAAATATAGAACGGCGAAGGGATGGGACATGTGTGTCGTAACGCGTTTGGCGAAATGTGATTACAGTCGGTAATTAACGAGCTGCTATTTATGTCGCTACCAGACTATTCAAATATCGACTCCACGTTACATTACCGACAAAAGGGCGTCCGTTTCGGAGTCACAATCCTTCCAAGCGATCATTGTATTCGTGAAAGTGTTTTACCGTTGCCCAACCGTGTCGTGTCCATTTTGTCCGGTCTCTTGAAATAAAGCACGCTTTCAATTGCAGACTAATTATTCCAACACGAGAAACTCATTCGGCTCTCGTCCGTTTTTACGTGTAAAGAGAGATTAGTGGACTTAAGCGACTCGCTCAAAGCGCCATTGTGATGTCTCGATAATGATGATACGTTAAGAAAAGTATTACATAGCCGCCATCCGCCATAATGGGGAGTTGAAAAGGCGCGTTTTATAAAATATCATTTGGATTCAGAGCTCGTCGCGCCGGTGTGTCACAGACTCCCGCTTATGAATAAATTACGGTGGTACATTAATTTATTGATTGTTATTCAAATTGGGTTTCTCAATCGGAGGTTGGAGCTGGTGGCGATACGGCCCGCTTCGCTTTTTGTTGCCATATGAAGACTTTAGCCTGAAACGAGTCAATATCTATGACGAAAAATTGTTTTCGATATTCTAAATAGGTGTTTCTGCTCGCTGCTCGCCTCTCGTATCTAATGACATTGACGTTTGATTGACAAGTGGGGAATTCGACAAATTGTTATTGTAATTTATTTATTATTGGCTCGTGTGATTGTTTGTATAATACGTATAATATAATATTTTCAATAATTTGTAAGCGACCTTGATTATTGGTGTGAAATATAAATATGAAAGATGGATTTTTTCTTATTGTGGACTTTTGAACTGTTAACATTTGATTCTACTTACTGTTAGTGTAATCTTCAGATTGAAAGATCAGATCAGAGATTCAGATCTTCTGTTTGTTAATTGTAATGCAATTAAATATCTAACATTTTTTTTAATAAAAAGAACTAATCAATATGTATTTTATAAAAGAAATATATATGTATTTTATAAAAGAACGTGTTACCACTGACTGAGGTAAGACGGACGCATAGCCGTAAACGCTGTGCGTAGAAATGTGAAATTTGTACACGTGTTTTTTTAATACTCTGGACATTCACTAAGTGATTTTGAAAAATTTTTATCCTAAAGGTATGAAATAGGGGTTGAAGTTTGAATAGAAGTCTTCTATGATCTCTTTAAATCGGCGCCGATTTGTATAAAATTTGAAATTCAGACATAAAAATATAACACACGTTTCATGGTATTTTAGAATTCAGCCCTAAACTGAAAATAATTTCATAAACATATTTAATAAATATTCATATAGTTCAAGCGGGCGAAGCCGCCGAGGTCGGCTAGTTATTAACATAATATAATATACATATATTATAAAACGTTGCTAATTTTATTGCCACATTTACGACCTTACAATAATAAAGTTTAGGTACAAAATTAATATTAATATAATAATAATAATAATAATACGAGGAGAATAATTATCGCCGCCATATTGATTTGCGGTTCGGCCATCTTCGTTTTTGTGACGATTGGTCATCGTTACATTATTTGTAACACGTCGCATGTTTTTAATGACAAAAGAAATTTTAATATTATTTTATCGTTTGCTCGCTTCTCTAATTGTTGAGTGGACGTGGTTTTAATATGAAGCGTTTTTGAGTGGAGGTTCTTTTATAGCGTATGCAAATTGCCTTGGTTTCTTTGCTGTGCGGTGTGTCGCGCTGATTCATATTAAAATTCGATGGGGAATCGCTTTAGTCGTTACTTGTAAACGAAGTTGTAATTGTATAATTATATCGTTATTTCTAGATCAATTTGTTGATAATGAACGAGGTCAGATGTGACGCGAAGGCACAAGTGTGTGTAAACGCGACGGGTGTTGGGTTCGATTCACATTTGTGGAAATGAAATATTTAACATTTTCATTTTTCGTTCTGCGACGCAAAGCGCGGTGTTGAGGCAGCGGAGTGTCTTAATAGTATCTTTACAGTGTACAAAAATAAATAACCTTAAATGATTAACTATTAATTATCTCTTATTATTTAAATAAATGTAACTTATATGGGGATATAAGAGTGTAGATACTATTGCTTGTTTCCGTTTGACAAGGCGGCCAATATATATTTTTCTCAAATCACCCTCAAGGGTGCTGTCGGTGGGGTACAAATAAATATAACCAATATATTGACTTACTATTTAATCAAGTAAATTATTCATTCAATAGGAAATATTAAATTATAATAGATACCGTCATATTGTATTAAATGTAAATTGTTGTACACCCAAAATACAATCAATGGTCAATTCATTGTGTAAACCAGTGGCAAGCGCCTTTTAAGCTTGCCTTCCGCTGCGCTGAGCGAAGATATACTCATCGAATCTCAATAAAAACTAATAAGACCTTAGAAAGTATATCAACGACAATACTTTTTTTTTTATCAATATTTGCTTTACAATTTTTATTGAGGAAAAACTATTAATAATGATTTGAAACCTGATGTATTGGAAAATCCAATTACGTATTGCTAACTATTTCAGTAAACTGTATGTATATAGTTAGCGTCGTATATCTAAGTGGAGTAACGGAATGTCCATATAACAGTTATTGTTTCTGATAATGCTATCTATAAAATATATTTTGTACTCATACAATGGATCTATAAAATATGAATAAATTATGTATTTGTCATATATTATGACGCGTATAGTGCATCACGCCATATTGTGAAATTTGTTTAGATTCAAGTCAAAAGATCATAAATAATATTTAATTTAATTAATAATTATAAAAAAAAATTATAAATATATTATAAACTTTGTTTGGTGATAGTTCAATGTTATTTGTCATTATAATTAATGCAATAAAAACTATAATTTTTCTCTCTTTATATGGAGTGATATGGAATATGGCCGATGATGACTGGCAAGTTTAGGTCTATTTGACTTGCTGATATCGCCGGTGGGGTCCCCGTCACCTCTCCATACTCTTGTCAATATAGGTGCACGTCGGGAAGGTTGACTTGTGTTTTATTATGGAAATGACACTTTGTTTTTTATAAAGTTAGTGTTTTTATTTTAAAAAAAAGATGTTTTTGATTAAATGAATTATTGGATTGTTCAAAAGTAGAAAGTTTTATTAAAAGTGTTAAAATAAATTACTTTAAGCTATCTTTAATTGTTTAAGAATCTAGCGTTAAGGCATTTCGTTCCCCACTTTCCGTCGAATTTCTCTCTCAACTCAAATTCTAATAGACCGTTACAGACACTTACAGTTAGTAGTGATTCTAACATGATTCTACTGGCAGTTCACAAAGGTGCAGTTCTCACATTGGAGAAGAACGGTAAGAAACTCCATGGCTGCTCTTTTAAATATAATTTTATTATGTATTGGTTGGTTACATTTTGTATGCACAAAAGTGTAAGTATAACTTATGTGAGTTAAATAATATGAGTATTATGTGTGAATAGAGGCTCCCGATTCAATTATACAATAAATGTCTAACAAGTAAAATGCTTATAGAAATAAGTTCAGATAAGAATAGATATATTTCATATTACTCCAGACAATATAAGTTAAAAAAAGACATAAAATTATTAAGCTTAATCGTGTGTATCACACAAAAGTATAACACTAAATCTATATAAATATATAATCCATATCGATCCAGAATCAAGGGGTAGGGGGGGTCGCTGTGTGCAGGATGGAGTCATATGCCAGGCGTTTTTATCCTCGATGAACTTCGCATCAGGTTTTTTGGTAATACTAGATGAAATTTTATTATGAAATCTGACGCAGTTTCCCATAAATGATGTGCTGGTAATCAGCCTAAACCTGTTGCTACAATTTTGTTTTTATTGCGAGTATTTATGTGATGTATTTCGCTATTCTTTTTAAAATCGCTTAAGTTATCGCGAATATACATTATACATATATATATATGTACAAAGAAAGTAAAGTGAGTATGTTCATTTCTTTGAAAAGCTCACGCAGTGATTCCCGGGCTCCAACTGCTCGTTTTTGCAAGATGAAAATTGTTTCAACATCAATGCCACGCTTTGCCTTGACACCAGACCGAAAAATATTGAAAAATAAATTTCATTTCCACGAGTGGGTATAGAACCCACAACCGTCGCGTTACAGTCACATCCCCCCTTCGCCCCTTCGCCACAATGGCCTCCAGGTAGTATTTATTGAATTAATTAATATAAACAATTGAAAAGGCCCCCCATATTGGTTCAAACCCCACGTCACGGATCCCGCCCCCAGTATTTACCTACTCCACTCGAAGTAATGTTGTCACACAATTGCTTTGTCTTGTGTGGTCCCGTAAATACAGTAGCCATTACTAAGTGGAGAGCCTATTGAGTGAACTTCAAATTATTCCTTTAAAAAAGTGCCTTAAAATCATTGTAGTACTGATTTTGACGCTGTGTTTTTATTTAATAGATAGGCTACATCTATTATTAAATATATATATATATATATTACAACTTAAATTTTAAATAAATAATTATATAATATATTATAATAAGCTAAAATACACACATACATCGACAAAACAAAAATAAAAACAATAAAAAAAAAAATTATCATTTAAAATCATATAAAATATATTATTATATTGTTTATTACAAAGTGTTTTGGAGCGTCGCAGCGTCAGTTCGTAGAAGCCACTAACTTGCAGGCACGCCTCTTCCTGTGGACAAACTTAATGATTTATAAAATAATAACTACATTTTTTTTCAGCTTCACGCTTTATCCCGCACACAGCAGGGTAGGCAGAGGGAACCTCGGTGTTAAGACACTCCGTTCCCCACTTTCTGCCAAATACTGGAGGAATGGCGTGTTGAGTGGCAGAACTCAACGCCGCATAAAGAAATATTTCACTTCCTCGAGTGACAATCGAACCCACAACCGTCGCGCTTGCGGACGGTACCCTTGTGCCACTGCGCCACGACGGCCTCTACTACACCATCACTACATATTTAAGTGTATTATATCATTAGGGTGTGTTGAGATAATCAAACTGGTCGATTGATAATATAATAGATAACTATTATTATTAAAACGATGTTACTTGTACGTTATATGTGGAAAATTATGGATTTACGGTCAGTATGCCTTTACAGATTTTTATGTCGCGTTTTTCATTATAAATTTTAAAATATAATTTACTAACATTAAAATACAAGAGATTATGGTCAAAAATTTTTTTACAATTTCAAATCACCTTCACGCTGTATCCCACACACAGCAGGGTAGACAGACGCCTAACTAAAAACTCTTAGGTTACAACAATTTTTCTGCAATTTTTTTCCATTACAAATCTTAGAATATAATTAGCTAACATTAAAATACAAGAGCTATAATAGAATTAACATGGAAATACTGCAGTACAACTCAGAAAGGGTGGGTAGTGGCAATAAAAATGTAAATAACCCCTGACTTACGTGTCAGAGGGTGTCCGCGGGAGCTGTATCGCCTACGTCTTGTGTTCGTTCATTTACATTTAATTATTAGTTACATTTGTATATGGGGTTTTTTTTAAATGTACTCAATAATTTAATTGTTATTAGTAGAAAAATATTTTTTGTATTTAAATACATAATAGTACGTATAAATATTAAAAACTATCTCGCATACTCTTTATCATCAAAAATTATATAATTTATTTTGAGAAAGACATGAAGTTTACTTTTACTATGTGATCTACAAAAAATGTATCTATATGACCGATATGAAGAAAAAAAACGAGCAAAGCTGCCCGAAGTCCCAAAGAAGTTTACTTAGTTTGCATACCAGTGTTTTTTAACTGACCGATTATTTGGAGATTCAAATAAATATTGCTTCAGGTTTATCTATTAGCACGTACAAAGGTTATAAAAGGTATAGGCTTCTAAGAAAAAATATAATTTTTCTTTATATGAACTCTACATATGTAGATATATTGTGTTTACTTTTAATCAAACTCAAATCAACCCAAAAGTTACTGAATGGAAATCGAACCCATAACCGTCGCGCTTGTCATGCGCTTTGCCGAAAAGCTACGACGAAAGAATTAACTTAGAATATACTTATCATGAAACTTTATCTTTTCATAGGTAGGTAATATAGATACCTCCCTTTTAGAAAACTTGGTTAAACCAACATCCTCAGTATTTTCATGGCATTAACATGACCCAAATTAAAATTAAACCTACGCGACACGAATTAATTAATTAATAAGAAAAACAAGTATTCAAGAGGTTAACAATATCAAATATTTGATATATCTACCATACGTAGAAATTAATAATTGATATATCTATGAATGAAACAAACTCAAGATCGATCTCAGGCTTGAGAGCGATTTATAAATACGGGCTAGTAGAGCGTGCCACAGCCACGAGGTATACCGTAGTCGTAAAGTAGTGAGTGGTGTGTTGTTGTTCTAGGGATGATGTTGACGTCGAGCGTGTGTGGTCCCAAAAAACCCTTTTCATATTATATAATATAAATAAACAAACGATTTTTATTCTTATGGCTTTGGAAATAACAATCATATTCCTTTTTAGTAGAGGCCAGTCGCGACTTAGGGGCACATAGTGTGACTGTAAACGCGACAGGTTGTCCCTTCGATTACGACCCGGTGAAATTAAGTGTTAGGGCTTTCAGTATTTTGATATGGTCTCGATTGCAATCCTATAAGGCATATTAACATTTGTAAATGTAAATTAGATGCGCGCATTGTGCGCCAGACGTCGCGTGGGCGCGCCATTGTTCCGAAATACAGTTGTGTTGCAAATATATATTAATTAGATTATCTTTTTTATGTATAAAAAATTTACTATTATATAAATTATAGTGTTTTATTAATATATCGAATGTTGAACGCAGCGTTTGAGGCTTTAATGGCACAGAGGCACTAGTGTGTGACTGTAAACGCGCTTCGAGAAACACAGAAACTTAGTGTCTTAACTTTTTTTCCCTCTGCCTATCCTGGTGAAAATGCGGTGTCAAGCTAAAGAATAATTTCAATTTTTCCAATTCGATCACTTCTTTTTCTTCGTTTACGCGATATTCTTATATTAAAAGAATATATCAGCTTCACGCTGTATCCCGCACACAGCAGGGTAGGCAGAGGGAACCTTGTGTTAATATGTAAATTCATTCAAATAATAAGGAACATTTATATATGTATTTATATAAATCAAGCAACGATCCGATCGTTGCTTGATTTTACCCCGGGAAACGCGGAAAATTTAATAAGCTTTTCAAAGTAAAAAGATTGAAAAATAAAAAGAATCAGGAGTTTTTATTAACTTTTAAGGCATTTAGGTCTTCCGAGTGATTGTGTGGCAGTTACTATAAAAAAATATATAATAAGTAAAGTTTTCCGAACGGGATTACTTATTATGGATATTTAAAAATCGGAACTTCAAGCCATATCGGGTAGTCTGTCAAAATTTTAAAAGGCCCTCCCCCAGCCACATCACTATAAACATCATTTAGACATAGCATAACAGTTTATTATAATATATTTCAATAAGTCCACAAGACGACAGCCATTAATAAGCTAACGACAGCAACAACCTGACAGGTTGGTTATCGCGCTATCTAGCGGAAGCGCGGTGCTCACTCTGCGGCGTTAAACGTCAAAATATTATTTTGATTTAGTGCCCCTTTCGTCGAGAACCGCATTGATGTATCATTTATTCGGGGCATGTGAGCTTTGGAATTTTTAAAGAAATGATCTTACTTTCATGTCATAGTATTTGAGTATATTCATTAATTATTGTGTTCGATACGTATTTCGTGTTATCTGATTAAGATGTGGTATTTCTTTGATATATATGTAAGTAATAAGAAATAAAACATAAGATTTAATAATGATGAGGCCAGCCGTGGCGCTGGGGCTCCAGTGTGACTGTAAACGTGACTGGTTGTGGCTTCGATCCCCACTCGAGGAAATGAAATATTTATTTACTTATCATATTTAAATTTCTTCACTCTGGCCGAGGCAAATCAGGGCGTTGAGTTCCTCTACTCAACTCGCCATGCCTCCAGAATTTGGCGGATACTGGGGTACGGAGTGCCTTAACGCTAGGCTCACTCTGCCTACCCTGCCATATCCAGGATACAGCCAGAAGCTTGTAAGGACTAATTACAAAATGTAAACTAAGAATTTCTTCTTTATTTTGTCTTTTCATTTGCTATATATTGAGGATATTCAAAAATCAATACATTTTGACTTAGTAGGTTAGTAGTGTGGAATTAATAAAGGCAAATGCGTCTTAAGTCGCGATTGTTTGTAAATAGGATGCGCTCGCGCCGCGGGGTGCGGCACTTTAATCGGAAACGAACGTGTGACCATTCATGCCTAAGCCTTTATTTTTACACACTGTCATTGGCGTCCCTACTAACATAAATATATTTAAATTATACTAATATATATTTTAAATTAAATTGTTTTGTTGTTACAGATTTGGAATTGCGGGGTTAGTTTGAAAAGAGAAGTAAGCAGACACTTTATTACTTAATATTATTATATATAATATATAAAAATATTATATTATAAAAATCACATTTACGTTTAAACTAATATAAATAACAGGAACTTGATTATTATATGAAGAATGGATACCTAAAGTAAACAGCTCTATATCTAAACGAATATGATACCTAAAGCTGAAGAGTGTGTTTGGTTGAACGCACTAACCTCAGAAACTACTGTTAGGTACTTTTGACTATGAGAGCGAAGTCGCAGCTGAAAGCTAGCATTTTATAACCAAAAATGTCAACTTCTAAATATAATTTTACTTGTAAAATTTACTCTTATGATAAATATTGACGAGATATCATGATATCTCGTCAATATCTCTAACAAAAAAATATCATCTCAGTAATCTCAGTATCTCATATAAATTATAATAACGATTTAGATTCACGATGAATCGTTATGATTTATTTGGCGTGGGCCGATGTGAATAAACCTATATATTAACATAACACAATGATGTTTGACGGATCAGGCAGGTACCGTCAAACTATACAAGAGTATACTTCGATTCTGTTTGCAGTTTTGGAATCGATTTTAAATATAGTTATTTTGCTGATATTTATAAGTCATAATTTAAGTAGTATATAGCGATGATTGTAGGTTCGATTATCAATAGCAGAAATGCACTAGTGCCATTCCTCTGGTAGAAATAAACAAATCCACCGATCTAATTTTTAGGACGAGAATTTACTTTAAAAACGTGTTTGTAAATATTATAGTTGACCGATTGACCTGTATTTATTAAGTTTAAGATTAAGAAATACATTTGATCGCTTAAATATATCTTAATTTATTTATTCTTCTTAATGATTTGTATGACTGTAATATAAATGGGTTTATTGTATGTAATAATCAGAGGTGCACAATTGAAAGAAGGGAATAATTGTTTTTTTTTATTTCTTATTAAAATTACTATACTTACATTTTCAGTAAATTGGTATATAGATTTAAATAAAAATAGTTTAAAATTTTTTTTTCGATAACGCTAAGTAAAGAAATCCCAAGTATATTTATCGAAGGCATATAAATAAATAAGACATAATTAAATATTTTTCATACTATTTTCTAACACTTTCCGTCCACGACGATGGATGAATCTGTACAAGTACCTTGCACACAAAGACAAAAAAAAAAAAGGTAAAGAAAAAAAAACTATAAAACAGATATGTATAATCTATCTCCCTTAACAGACAGACAGAATGTCACGTTATATATTGTAAAAAAAAACCAATCGTCAATATTAAACGACGTTTTTTTTTTTTGTTTTATTTAAATGACATTCGGTCGCTATCGGGAAGGGTTCATATTGATTTTGTATGTTTGTCTTGATGGGTGACTTTTCGAAGGCTCACGTAAAGTGTATACATGGCTGATGCTTTCATTTTTTTTTCTCTCTTAAAGCTGTGGGACAAACTCATTATCCGTTTGCCTTTTGTTAAGTTAGATAATTTAAAAAAAATGAAATTAATTTAAAAAAAAGAAAAACTTAATTATAGTTTTTCTTTTTTATAAATTAATTTCATTATGGATAATAAGTTCTTGAATGATCAGTTTTCTGAGCCTACGGTTACAATATTAAATGTTTTATATATCAATGTATTTTTAATATAATATTATTAATAAATTATAGAAGCTATAATAAAGATATGTTAACTTACATTAAGTTATGCACTGTTGTCTTAAACATATATTCAATTCTACTTTACAAGCTCGAAGCCATGTCCGTGTGTCGAATCGATATCAGTCAAAGTTATTCGAATTAAATTAATGATGTCGATTGTCGATACGCGACAGTACATGCCTACTGCCCGACATCGACTCGACACGAGATTGATAACGGCCCTGCTCGTCTCTCATGCTTCGGGTGCAACAGATTTATAAACATGCTGCTATTATTTAAACGTTTTTTGAGTTAAGATAATGTTATAAAGTATATTTTTTGTTTTAGTTTCACGCTCTATCCCGCATATAGCACAGTAGGCTGAGGGAACCGAGTGCTAAGACACTACGCTCCCACTTTTCGCGAAATTTAAATGCCAATTTGAGTTAAAAATACAGTTACAAAGTCATCTACTTCGCTGTGACCTATCTGCGGTTGAAGCATTAGTTTCCTGGTCGATGTTTACGAGGACCACAAAACCCTTGTAATTAAACTCGGTGTAATCTTTAACGATACACCACAGACCATTGTCTCTTACGGAATCGACAACAATGTAAATAGATAATTGTAAAACCATACATTACTATGTGGTAGCCGTTTTAATTACCTATAAACCTATATTTCTAATACCTATTCGTTTCTAGTCATTTAGAACTCTATATATGTTACATTAACTTATCGATTGTTGAATTTATTTTTTTTCTTTTCAATGTTCTGTGAAATACACGGAATAAGAAACGAGTTACGGAAAATTTGTTTATTTTTTTTTATATAAAAATTTAGATTAACCTAGTCAGAGGAATTTACGCTTTTTAAATATGTTCTCTACTATTTATGGTGACAAAAAAAGAAGCTTTTTATAGGGTTTTATACCTTTCCTTAGTATGCGATTAATAATTTCTAAATAATAAAATTAAATATTGGCATTTCCATTCATTTCAGCCATGTACCTAAATTAATATGTTACATGAAGGGTTTCGCAACTCAACGTCGCACTTTATTTTACCATACAAATATCATCTACATTTAATATTTTATAATATAAGGCTTCTGTCTGAAGTGAATAAGGTAAACAGTATTTAATTGTCATTAGTCAACTCAAACTCTTGTTGACGTTTTATTATGCATATATAACTATTATTATTTTTATTATAAATTTATTTAAGTCTCACAGTGGAGTATTCGTCGACAAGAGTCCATTTATCATTTAATCACTTACCTTATCACCATCTCGTGACGTCAGACCTCTGACCGCATCATCGTTTTCCACGAAACATGACATCTCTTGTTCAAATACAGGAACACCACTTCCGTTCTCTTCATGTTCAGCTACAGGTAATTTGTACAAATGAAAAATAAACAGTTATTTTTACTGTATAAATATGTAAAGTATCGGAAATGAAAAACCGCATATATTTCTAATGTTGTTATAAATCACGAAGAAGTGTAGTCTTATGAGATTTGTTTGTTAAAAAAAAACATAACTTGTGCATTATTTAAACGTGTAATAAAATGCAAACGTGTAATAAAATGCATTATTTAAATGTGTATTGGAATAAAGCGATGAGCTTTTTTCACTATCGAGCTTAATTTGGCCTAAGTCTAACTGGACGTTATGATTGAGAGACGGTCTCTACATGGAGAAATGTTTCTATATAACACACCATGACACCATTCAATATTCTGCAAGCCACTTTCCTTTGAATCCCATTAAAAAGGAGAGTAGTGACATACAGGACGAACTCGAATCTCTTTCCTGCACAGAAATGCGAAATTTGGGTAAAATCTTAAAATAAACAATAATTTTATATAATGAGACAATCATTGTACTTGTTAGAAATATAATTAATATCTCTATCATTAACTCTATCTACAAGCTTTAAAACGACCAATTAACAAGTTTTCTTCATTAATGAAGAAGATAAGTTGACCCAAAATCAGTAGAAACTTAGCCTCTTTAGAGTGAACACAGCCATGGGACCTAATGGTTTCGCAGATCTGCGATTTTACTCTTCTTAATGACTCACTACAAATACGCGAGAATCACAAAAGGCCTTTATATCCAATGATGGCGGTTTACGGCTTATGGCAATGTAAACAAAAGTAAACCTTCAAATGTAAGTAAACCTTACGCGACCAACTCATGTTTTATATGCGGTTTTTAAACTATGCGTCATTTGATTACTTACAATATATCAATATACGAGTGCGTTCAATATTCATTTTTAATATATATATATATATATATGAGCAAGTTCGTTTGTCAATCCACTTAGCGGGACGCGAGGTCCATTACCTCGTGTACGACATGTTACATTTTAAGATTCCCCGAAGTGTCACCCCGGTGCACACAGCGCGCAATAAAAACGATCGATTATTACCTATTTGTGTGAAAAGCTGAAGGTATGGAGCCAGTGGAGGAGGCGCGGTGCAGGCACGAGCCCCGCTGCCCAGTGCGACGCTCGTGGGAAACGTCAATATTTAGTCACCACGCGTTGCTGCGCTTCGAAATTGTCTCAACGATTTCGATATTTTCCAATGTCAAATATTATGTTAATATATGAACGGACCGATGTTCCGGTACTCTATTAATTGACGATCTTGCGTCACCTGACGTCTCCGTAAACAAATTCATCTCAATCGTAATCGGTAATAGCCGGTCTTTATTTGCGCTTTCTACGCATAAATAAATATGTATAAAGGTATTTTAACTTCGTATGTGGCACGCGTCAATCAAACGGGGAATGTACACCGAAAACCTCCAATTTGTCACTCCGCCATTTTGAATCGTTCACAATAGCGTCCGCCATTTTGGTGACAATAATTAACAGATAGGTAGATCTTTGACGGTACGCTTTCTAGTTTTTGTTTTTAAAAATAATTATCATCACAATAAGAGACACGATCTCTTGCTTGCGGTATTTTGAATAAAATTAAACGGTCTAATTCTAATACGGCTTAGAGAATAATATTGTTGTCGCTATCTAGTTTAATGGTGCGGTATTTGAGAACAAAGTTAGTTGAGGTAGCAGGTTCAATTTGCTCACACATCATAAAATCATAAACAAAAGAAATTATTATTTTTTCATTAAAATAGTCTACTCTACTATAATCTACTCCGGTCTTTGCCAATCTTTCGATGAAACTGAATAGACCACGGTGGACGCTGAAATACATTTTAGCGCAGTATTTGAAGCGTTAAACAGCTGTAAGCATGAGTTGGCGGCGCTGTGATGTGTGGCGGCGCCGGTGGCGGCGTCAGCCCGTCAATGGGTCAGGTTGTTTACCTCTCCTTATCACCTTTTGTTTTGCTTCGACTTGCCACATTTTGAATAGTCGCAGCTTCCTACACAAACTAAAGTATGCGCGAACGCAACTATAACGATTTGTACTACCGAGTTAATAGATTACATTTAGAATATTTTAAATAAAAAAAAAATATAAGAAAAATAGATGGATGTGATATAAGATATATTTGGAGATCGACCAGTGAAGGACAACAGTGAAATAGAAGATACCGAAGATATGGCTAACAATAAAAAGCATCGGAGGCCGATCGGCGATACAACTCCTTGTGTCCACATTAGCATCTCGACGAGGAGTGTGTGCAAACAGCGAGGGTCATCTGATGAAATGTTCAAAGGCTTTTAGTTCCCGAGAATTATTAAATGCCACAGGATCGTAATGTAAACACGGCGTGTTTGTTGAGCCAAGAACCTGTTGCTTTGTCGACTTTTGATGCGTGGCTCGTCTTATTGGCGGTTATTTTATGCCAGCTAATGTTAATCTCTGCGGCTTTTAATAGTGCAACATTGTGACACGCTCGAAGGCTGTGTCTCTTGTTCAGCTTTATTCATTTTTATGATCGCTCGACAGCTTTGTATTTTGTTTCATACATTCAAATAAAGTTCATAAAAATATCTCGCAGCATATAAAAATACACGAGTTATTCCTATTACTTTTTATATTATTTGGGACGGTGCTATTGATGTAATGTTTATAGAATGTGTACAATACACAATACCTTTGAAATATTATATTACACAAACTTGAAGGCAAATTTCCCTTCGGCCGCAACGATGTGTTGAGTAAATGAATGTTGTAATGTCTATGTAAAACGCCAGATATGTGGATATCTATTCAAATACGTACTTCGGTCTAGGTAAATACGCTGGTGGCAGGGTCCCTGGTGCTAACTCTGTTAATGTGTGGACAAAGCCTGTCGTGACCGATACTGCTAATAAAACTTCCAGGGAGCGAGGATGTGCGAACTATTTACATCGAGTTGCTTGCAGGGAGGAAGGCAGGTTTTTTTTGCTTCATTTAGGTATAGTTCTTGTAATAAATTAAAAGTTACATCTTATTATATCTTTTGGATTTATAATGACACTCTGGTCCCCACAGTTATAAATACACATGCTTGTGCTCCTGCGCTTCGTCTGACCTATGGAATTATTTAAAAAGAATAATACAATTTATTGGTGACATTTTAATTTCAGTCACTAAATATATAAATTTCTCAATAGCAAAAAATGACACTTTCTCAATGATATTTCTATCGACATTAACAACTTAACGTTCAATATTTTATTACCAGTGTATTTGCTGTCCACACCAAACAAGTTGAGCGTACACGACATCTCTCATTACAAGTTTCTATTTGATTACGACTCATAAAAGCTCTTCGAATAGAGGCGATTACGATTTCTATCACAAGTATTACTTTGTGTAGAGGCAAAGCGAAGTTGAAACCTATATGTCATCTACTAATATTATAACTGTGAATGTGTGTTTATTTGTTACGCTTTCACGCCGAAACTAGTGTATCGATTGTCATAAAACTTTGTACACATATTTTTAGAGGTATCGGTAAGGACATTACGTTTGTACTTTTTAATAAAAAAAATAATAAATTAAATCTTGTCCTTTGGCTATAATATTAAATATTAAATAAAAAAATGAGCGAAATTGCGTTTTAGTCTATAGTTCGACATTATATATTACGTCGAAATGTCATTAATTCTGTCTCGACATAGGATTCAATGTTCGTTTAAATAATTTACGACTCGAGAAGCCGCACCTTATGTAATCTCTTCATATAGTAGCACTTCCCTTAACTACGTCTCATTCATTGCTAGTGTCACATTTCTCTCACAAATATAGCTCTTAATGATAACACAATAAGAGTTCGTATTTTATGCAATTTTCAAAAGTGTTAATCAATGGTGTGTCCTTCTGTTTATATTCAGTTAGTGTGGGTTCGGGATTTTTTGAGAGAATTCTATCTTTGTTTACTTAAAGTGTAAGCGAGTCCGTTTTTAATGGTCCCGATCGATAAATTCCTTCACTTTCGTTCTTTTGTTTGGACAAATTATTTAAAGAGGGTAGATGCGATACTGACACTACACTGACATAAAGAAAAAAGAATACAATTTCTGTTTAATACGTAAGTGTTATATGAAATGAAACTCACAAATTATTAAATTGAATATAAAATTATCAACCCAGAATCGAATCACTATTATTTACATATAAAATTACCATTTCTATTAAAGTACAGTTAAATCTTTATTATAAAATCACGCGAGAGTGTCCAACAAGGCGCTGCGGGTTTGTAATTTTGTTTGAGTTGACATTAGCGTACGTGCTAACTTTATCCTACTTATCGGTGCTGCCAACTGTTTATTTTTACAGTTCGTCACATGGTAATAATATAATAATATTTTGGATGTTTACTTACGCACGGACGGTCGTGTAACCGATTTCCATTATATACTCGCTTATTGATATTATAAAAAATCTAAATAAATCCAGTTTCACGCTGTATCCTGCACCCAGCAGGGTAGGCAGAGGGAATTTAATGTAAAGACACTCCGTTCTCCATTTATTGATATTGATCCCGCATATGGCAGGGTAGGCAGAAGGAGCCTAGTGTTAAGACATTCCGCTCCCCATTATCACATGAAAATACAAAATATTTAATTTCCTCGAGTGGGAATCGAAACCACCACCTGTCGCGCTCAGAGTCACACGCTTGTACGCCTGCGCCACGATTGCTGCGCCCTCATTGATATTGATAAAACCGTTTAAACTAAATTGCGGTCATCTTAAATGTACAAAAAAAAAAAAAACGAAATTCAGTAGCATTCGGGAACCATGAGAAAGTTGAATGATATAATATTGTTATCCTTATAAGGATCCTGATAAAATTATACATTTGAGGGTTCTGAATATTTTTTTCATACAAAATTCTTTATTTAATATAGGATACAGGATAAGCTTTTACTGTTAATACATGGAAAAAGTCTAAATCTTACATGATATTGTGTGATTGACGTATCAAATTTTACATATTAAATAAATAAAGCGTATACATTTTATTTTATTTATAATTATTACATAATTTTTTTTTAATAATAAACATTAATAATGTAATTCTAAATAAATATAAAAAAATATAGATCATTCTTTAGAATGACTGGGAACCGTCAGCGAGTACCGCAGGACCCTAAACAAGGCGTTGCGTGTTCGTGCAAGCGTTTATCCGAACGAAGCATTTCCCCGATAATAACTCCGCACAATATAATAATGCGAATAATAAATAAAAATGGAAATAAAATATATAATTTTAATGTCGTAATTGGGGCCGCGGGCTGGCGGCGACCGCGCTCGTTTCTCATCCGATTATTCGCTACAATTTCGTTACATCGATTCCTATGGAGCTTTAAGGAACTGTTACCGCTGATTTGTTGTTATTTATATGATATTAATGTAATGTAGACTTTTCGTTACAGTCGATATAATGTATTTACAGACTAATTTTATAACACAATATGATATTGAAGTGGTAGATGGCTTATAATTAGCTTGTTCTAGAAGTACAAGTTCAATTTAGTTTGAAAAAAAATATATATTACACATTTTTTTTATCAGCTTCTTTCTGTTGAGTGGCAGAACTCTACGCAATGCTTTGCCTCGACACCAGAGCGAAGAAATGGTAATATAAACGTTAATAAATATTTCACAATTACATATTAAAATATAAAATTGCAAAATTAATATAAATCGTTACAACGTTTGCATTAATTTACAAATTAATTCCTCAATAATATATCTTTATCAGATACCCTCTAAATAGCAAATCGGCTATTTCCAGATCAGACTAGCTGACATTTCATTAGTTACAATGTTCCAACACCATAAAATAATATTTGAGATCACTTTGAACCGGCGGTGACAATTTGAGGCGTCGTTAAGACACGCTTCAGGACCCCGCCATATGTTATAGATGTCGTTATCGCGTCCCAGTGGGTAGGTAGGTAGGTAGGTAGGTAGCTATAGGTTTATTTGCGAATTCTACTTAGTGCCTCGGGCGAAGTGTTTTTTATGACCGCAAAACAAATTATGGTTCCTGGATTCGGGATTTTCTTAATTTTCCTTATTTGTGTAATTCATTTTTATGTAGAGTATATTTTTTACTTGTGTATGTCCTTTTAAGTTTTTGGTATGTATAATTTTTTACTTGTGTATGTCCTTTTAAGTTTTTGGTATATATAATTTTTTTGCAGTGTCATGACACTGCGCTTTCTAATTTCAGCGGAATGGAAATTGAACCCATAACCTGTCGCGTTTACAGTCAAACGTTTGTACCTCTGCACCACGATTTAATATTTCATTATTAGTATACTAATAATGTACAAAGGGTTATTATTGAAGTAATATTAATACAAATAGAAAATCCACATCTTATATTAAAATGGAAATAGTCGTGTATGGAAAAGGAAAACATTGTACGCTAAAATGTATTTAGAAAAACTTGTATGTGATACTTCGCAACTTGTATGTGATATTTCGCTACAGTTTACAGTATTGACAAATTGACAAACTTTTGTATAAAATATTTTATTGAATTAAATATACATATCTTAGCTTTACGCCTTGTCCCGCATTTAACAGGGTATGCAGGTGGATCCTTATGTTAAGACACTCTGTTCCATTTCGTCCAAATTTTCGAGATTTTGCGTATTTCATTTCTTCGCTCTTGTCGAAGCAAAGCGCGGCGTTGAGTTCCGCCACTCAACACGCTACGCAGAATTCGGCAGAAAGTGGATTCTGATTAGTATTGCTTATTGGTTACGGTTTCAAACTTGTACATAAACTAATAAGAAATATACATATAACAAGTAAATATTTCCTTTTGTATATCGAAGTCACATTTTTATATCGCGAGTCGCTATAATTTTGCAATTTAAAAAACTTGCGATTGTAAATACACGCAACAGGACATTTGCAGAAAAGAGGGACATTTAATGAGGCTCGGGCGTACATTTTTTTTCTTTTTGTAATATATATATAAATGACTGACGCCCCGCGACATTTATGAGTAATTGCTGGTTCAAGTACCTTCAACTAGTTCACACGACACCTGCCTCTTGGTTATAATTGTGAAACACTTATAAAACTATAGACCATTTTAGATGAGGGCAAACGTATTCATGATATTAATATCACTTATATAGATAGTTAGGGGTTGAAAACTTAAGAACTGTCTTATTTATATATTTGCTCCTTTAAATCTCAAAATATGTTACATTTTAAATAAGTTACTATATTCATCTGTATTTTTCCTCCAAAACAAAATATACCGTAAATATTTTTCTATAAAAGCTAATCCAAAAACAAATTGCAATTATGACCAACAAACAAAATATTGGATTTTATCTAACAAAAATATAATTCCACAGTCAGCGCGGTCCGAAGGCGAGTCCTCCGGGGAGCAATCGTGTGAGAGTTCAGACGAGGGTGTGGGCCGGAACGCTCAGGCCAACCATCAGCAGCCCCTGGCGCCGATGCCACAGCCACATTCGTCACATCATAACATGAACCACCATAGCACCATGAACCAGATAAACCATAACCAAATGAATAACCACCAGATAAACCACACTCATCAGAGGAACTCTCCGCGGCCGATGGAACGGGAATTAAAAGTGAGACTAGCTATATTTATTGGAGTGAATTATTCTGCTGTATATTATTTATATCTTTTGTCTTTGATTATATCTACCTTAAATTAAATTAAAGGACTTAAAAACTATACTGGGTAGTTTTGAACGTTCTTAACTTGTCAAGTCCACGCTTGAATGCTAATAAATAGTCTTCAATATTTTACATTAATTTTTATACTTGTGTATACTTGCAAAACTACTTTTAATTGTATAAAAACTCCTAATTAAATGATTTCCACCGAATACAACCAGGAACACTTCCAGGTGCGCGAAGACTTCGAATCGCTGAAGACTTCGTTACACCCTCACCTTTCGTCCTTGGCATCGTTGGCGCAAGGGGCACCATTGTCCACCCCAAGCAGCGTGTTCGCCTTAGCCGGGGGAAGCAACTTCCCCTACGCCGCCCCTGCGTTCCTCGCCCCCGCACCGCCGCCCCCCGCCCAGCCGGCCGGCTCGGCCTCGTCCTCGTCCTCTGAAGGAAGTGCGGCTGGATGGAGCTTCGAAGAACAATATAAGCAGGTCCGTCAGGTATGTAGACGTTAATTTGTATTATTATTTGCTAACTAATTTCGGTATTATATATCGGATTTATACATGTTTCTTGCAATTTTGTGACGTCAAATATTTATTTCTATTGTACAATAAACAGTATTTAAAAAACTAAATATTAAACTACTTATACCTACATATTCTATTATGATATAGTTATCAACGCTACTTCGCTTTTATTAAATCGGCCATTAGCGTACTGCCACCTGTCAATCCACATAAAGCGCAGTAAATATTTACCCCATAACAGCATAATCGCATTGGAACTGTTGAGCCCCCTCGCAACCCTTCCATACGTTATTCATAACTTCCATTACATTACGCATTGGTACCTATACCCAATAAATAATTTTCTTTATTCGCCCGGCACCAGTTCTCTTTTGTCGGACATCCCTGGTTTTGTACTAACAAGGGGTCGAACTTGCTTTCAATTGAGTAATAATAATCTGTTTGTCACCCCTGATAATTGCGGGTTGACGGATAAATAGTCAAAATATACGATTATTGTATTGACATTTATACAAGGACAGCTCGCGTCTCCGCACGCTTGAACGAAGTTATTTATAATAAATTTATTTAATAAACTTATAATATTCGAACTTCCATGTGTTTGATATAGTTTTTAGGTATATTTAGGTTTTGTAGCGTACTTATAGAGATTGCCGTTGAACTCGAGACAAACCAATAGTTCCTCAGATTAGCGCATTCAACCAAACACGTTTTTCCACTATCTTCTTCCTCCTGGCATTAATCCCGATTTCTGCCAGGGTCTGCCTCTCCCTACTCAATCTATACCAGCTTTGTCCTTAACGAACTCTCCCACTGTATATATTTATAATAACTTATTACAAAATACATTAAATGAAAAGTTTAAAAAAGTTTAAAAGATAATTTTTAATATTAATTATTACCAAAATATACCGTTTCGTTGCTTAACTTTAAACTTTTTCGTTTTGTCAATTGTTCTCCAATATAATATTATTTCTTTCGCGATGTGGGCGTCGCTAACAAGCTTTTAAGTCTTTTATTATCAAAGAAAGAATAAAATTATCGGCCAGCATTATCTTGTTACATGTTAAGAATTAACGGTAAGAATATGGTGGTAAAACGTGTGTTTAACTTTACTTTTATACCTAATGGATAAAGTCTACCATTCACTGTGAGGCAGTTCTTTTGGAGAACTGCTCATTTAAAAAAAAGGTATAAATAGTCTGTAATTTGTATATTACGTAATTATTTCGAAAACAATTACGTGGAATTGTTTTCTGGAAAATTAGACGTATTGATGGTTATTTGTGTTCTGTGAATTCAATATATATATATTTTTTTATAATTGCACGCTGTATCCCGTACATAGCGGGATAGGCCGAGGGAACTTACATGTTAAGACACTCTGTTCCGAATAAGACATTTCACCGTTCTCCACTTTCCGTCAAATATTGGATGATTATGTGTTGATTAGCAGAACTCAACTCCGTGCTTTGCCTCGTCACCAGAGCGAATAAATTAAAATATTAAATATCGCTCTGGCTATATTATATATATAGGTATATATTAAATTATAAATTGGGGAATTTATAACCAATAAAGGTAAGTCAAACGTGGCGCCGTGAATGGTGGCAACATATGGCACAGCTTTGAGTAAAATGTACGTGTTTACTGCTTTTATCTCTGTCTTCGCGCTCCACACCTCACTTCAAAGGACATCATATAATCGATTCGTTTGTACTGTCGATGTCGATAATCGATTATTATAAACGTTGTGTGACGTCACGTCACGGGTGAAAGTGATACGAAATGGTTTTATGATACATATTTGATTATATTCATTTATTGCGATTTTTTAAATCTTTTTTTCTTCTTTAAAACTGAAGTCAGTGTGTTTTAACAGGTTTCCTTTGCCTATCTTGCGATGTGCTGGATACAGCGTACAAAAACTTTTAAGGCTTTATATATTGAATAGCATGTATGTATGTCAAATAGGCTACAGTCGTTCTTGATGGTCACAGTGTCCTTGAAACGCCCTCTGAATGTATTGAAAAGGGTTGTTCTACCCACATTAACTTCTTTACAATCGCCATTTACCATAAGGTGTTGGTCACGGAGTCCTTTGTTTCCCCACATCGCTTATTAAAGAGCACGCGCTAATTCGCCTATATTCATAAATGAACCACATCGCACAATGTTCAGCCACACAAAAGTTTTTTTAACAATACGAAATGTGTGAAATTATTATGATATGAAAAGGTGGATAAGTGCTTTCAATTGAAAATATTAATTAATTGGTCCTTAAATGAATACGCGTTCAATTTTACTTGAAAGAAAATATGGCAACAAACAATGTATTGTCAGTATTTAAAATAATTTACTATTTTTCAAAAAATATATAATGACTTCAATCGATACTGCTACATACATTATTTATGTTAATTAAGAAAATAAAATATTTAATAAAATATTAAAATATTAATTTCTTCTGGTTTATAGGCAAAGCGTATCGTCGAGTTTGGAATTCAGAAACAAAAACACAGCCTGAAGCTTAAAAATAAGATATAAAACATAAAAGATCTACATTTTAACATTTCAATTCTATTGATAGAGCAAAGCGTGAAGGCGTTACGCGATAACGTGCATTTAGCACGCACTACGTACGCGGCGCGTTTGATAGACCAATCGCCGGCCGCGATCAGTTGTGCCGCCTTTGTTTCCGACAAATAACTAACTTAATAGGCGAGCTACTAGTAGTTATCAATAATATGAACTGGAATATAACTAATTATAATTTCCTGTTACTAAATCTATTGATTACATTTAAAATGACTAGTCAGTTCATTGAGGCTGTCGTGGTGCAGCGTCACAAGAACGACAAGACAGTTATGCGACGCTTGTGAGTTCGATTTCTATTCGAAGAAATAAATTATTATTTTTTAATATTTGCGTTTTTTCCGTTGACGTTGAGTTCCAACTTCCAACACCCAACACGCAAAGCCTCGAAAATTCGGCGGAAAGTGAGAAGCTGAGTGTCATAACACAAGGTCCTTTTTGCCTGCCTAACAGTAGGACGTATACAGCGTGAAGCTGATTCAATTTTGATTTGATTGATTTTGTTGTTCATAATTTCCTTATAAAAGTCAAAAAACGAAATAATTGGACTTCCGTATATTAATTTTAAAATACTTAAACAAAATAATGGTTTTCAATATAAACCATAATATGCATGCACGTTTTATACCATCACGTAGTTTATGGTGCGCGCACGCCGGTCGAGCATTTGTCACAATGCGAGAAACACCCGCTGGGGGGCGCCTTGTTTATGAACTACACGTTTGATTTATACAATTTATCAGTTATAATTTCGCAATATATTTATTTATCATTGCTTTTTAATAAAACCTCCAACGTTCCCACTGACGGGGTCGTTTGGAATTAAAATTATGTTTCTTTGCCTGAACCTTTTTTTTTAATAAAAAGAGTAAACAACACCTGTCAAATTATTTTTTTCGCGCCAATTTAAATTGATGTTGTGACTTCTTTTCATACTGTGCGTGTTGTTTTTATTTTTCAATTACATAAATAAATCCCGATCGAATAGTAAAGTAGTTTCGGGATATAGTAGTTTGTTTTTAAATATATCGGATAGATTACCATGCCCAAAGCGACCTTATCTAGAAACAAGCTCGTTTAAAATGTTTTAAATGCACGTGCCCTATTAGATTCGCTTTCAACCTTTTAAAGTGGCAGTAGGTTATGGGTGCGTTTCGAGAAAAAAAAAAACAAATGTTTCTTTTGTAACTTTACTGGCAACTCTGACGATTAGCCAAGTGAGCCATCGAGCTGGCATTCGAGTGGTTGTGATATTTATTTTGTCTAGACGTGTTATCGGCTGAATAGTTTCGATATGTTTATCATAGGAATGTTTTTTATACTCGACATAATCGATTTTCTATACAAACACATATTTTTAAGGATTTCGCAAGGGTTTCTATGAGTAAAAAATTCCTTTTATCGTAATCAATATGAAAAGTATTGAGTAGTTTCCATAAGTAGTAATGTATGTAAATATAAAATCTGTAAATAATATATCAAAATTATATCTATTTATTGGTTTATAATAAATAGGTCTCTATGAATAAAATAATAATAATATATGTAACATGGTGTAACAATTTTTATACCTATGAAAGAGGGAAAACATCAAATACTTTTATGTAATCAGCTTTTCAGCCAATTGAGTTAATTTAAAAGTGTAACTAATTTTAATAAGCGTACGGAATGTGTGTAATGTTGCCAGTAATAAAAATTACTGTACACATTGTTTCTTAAGCTTACAGTCCAAAATCGCTAGAAAAAATATATTATTATGTGTACATTCTATTATTTACCTTCCATCAGTCGTACAGCAATGAAAGTTACAAACAAATTAGTTAAACATTAAAAAACATTCGAGACTTCCGATACTAATTAAGGTGTGTTTGAGTCGTTATACTTATTTTTTTCCATTTTATATTTAGATGCGCCCATTATCGTTAAATAGCCGATTTGTCGTCGCAATTAACCTTAAAATGGTCAGTTCATAAATCGTTACAATTATGTCTATCGATGTCATTGTTGAGTTAAATGTGTATATTTTTTTAATGTTTTGTTTTCATTTTTGTATCCTTAAGTACTTTTTATCGATTTAATATATATATATATATATATATATATATATATATATATATAGAATTGTAAGCATTGTATGTATAAATACATAATTTTAAGCGACATACGTATTTGGTTGTCATGTATTCGTAGATATTGATTGCTTTGTATATTACTATGTATGTCATTTAAATCTTTTTTTTTATTTGCTAATGTGAAGACACTCATTTCATTTCCTCGAGAAATGAAACCTCGGGAACACGAATCCCTAACCTATCGCGGTTACAGTCGACCTCATGCTAACAAATATTTAATTAAAAAATATTTGAAAAAAAAAAATAGTTTTGCATGCGTGTGTGTCGGCGCATCGCGTTTTATCGCAACGCCGACGCACCCCAGCTGATTGGCTATTTTTGGATGCAGTGGACGGGGGGCTGTTGCGCTTTCATATTTTATGTCATTTTATTTTGATTTTATGATTAAAAAGTTTAGCATTTAGTTTATTCTTTAATTTATAATAAAATAAAATGCAGTATGCGTGGTATATAAATGTGGTATATAAAAGCGAGTGGTTCAACGTCAGTCGATGTGTAAATGCTATATTTCTTAGTTAGGTTTGAAGAAGAAGACTAGAATGTGTGAATTATTTACATTTATCGACCAAGTAAGACATACTTATACGCGGTGTTGAGTTTTGAAACTCAACACGCCATGTCTTTATTTATGAAAAGCGGAGATTGGAATTATTCTCATTTAATACAATTGTAATTCTATGTAATTATATAGAATTACAATTATTGGAGACTGTAACGCAACGGTTGTGGGTTCGATCCCCACTCGAGGAAGTGAAATATTTATTTATATTTCCATTTCTTCGCTCTGGTGCCGAGGTAAAGGGAGGCGTTGAGTCCTGCCACTCAACACGCAATACCTCTAGAATTCTGCAGAAAGTGGGGAACGGAGTGTCTTAACATTAAGTTCCCTCTGACTATCCTGCTGTGTGCGGGATACAGCGTGAAGCTGATTTCTTAAAATATATATGTATATATATATGTATTAAAATCAATACGGAATAAATATTTAATATCGATTCAAATACACATAATATATTGACACCTCGACGAGTAATACAATCATGTTCTGGCAACACAGTCCAAGTCGATAATGTTTGTCAATCGCAAATACATAGCACAAATAATTTTATTACCTCCACGCGTTCTAAACTTAACCGTCACCTACACGTACAAACATTGTATTGCCCTTTTATGATTATCTACAATATATACAAGGAACGTCTTTATTTGATATATGTATCTATGTGTTGCTTTTGGTTATTTTTCGTTATTAATATCTTCTTGGAATTTGCATCATTATAAGATAAACACAGATAGAAATTTATATTAAGCTTATTAGAAATATATGTTAAATTTATTTTTTAAGGTCTCTGCAGCTTTGCTTGTTAAATAGAATTAAAAAAGCTTTAAGTTTCGATGTCATATTAATAGTAACGAATAATAACTTTAGATGTTTTTTTAGTTTATGAAGTTCTTATTTATTGTACCTATTTTATTTTACTTAATAGTTTAAACAGCAAATACAATGTTATATTAAATTATTTAGCCGCAAATATTTAATTACCTTCACATGATTTAACTATTCGCAAGAAAATCATTAAGATAACCAAGTAAATAAATTACAATACCACAATTTTGTAATGAAAAAGTATAATGTGTATATCTGTTTTTATGTTCAGCGTGAAATGTACATATAAATATACAAATTAAATACAAATTATTACATTAATAACTATAAGATATATATGAACACTATATATAGGTTTTTATATATTATATAAAAAATATATATATTCTATCTAATAAACCTTTAAAATAATATTTTGATAAATATTTGGCATTCTTATTAATAGCTTATGCCTAATTTAAAAAAAAAATGATTTAAAAACAACTTAAACTATAAATATAAAGCAACCCCCAAACCTGAGACGTTATTTTAAGACAATATGAAGATTTTTTTATAAGTAATTATTCTAACTGGAAATTTTATGAATAATATTTCATTTGCATCCTTATTGGCATTCTTATTAGTGGGTTATATTAAAAAATTAAAAATATTTTAAAAAGTAAACCACAAATATAAAGCAACCCCCCACACTTGAGTATTCAGTATTTTCAAAATGGCGACTAATTCGATATCTCGCCATGTGTATCGACTCAACGCACATTAACGTCTCGGGTGACCCGCCGCCGTCAGCGTCACTCCTGCAACTACTATAAATAAATATGTTATTGAATATCAAATTTGCTTAATTATTTGTTGTATTGTGATTCCGGTTTTAGTCATTTATTTTATAGTTATAGGTTTTAGGGATAATAATGTAGACGTGTAAGTAAACGCTTTTAAATTTGTTTATCAAAATTTAAAAAATAAATGGTGTTTCTAGGTACGCTTCAACACAAATTAAATTTATTAAAAAAAAAAACGATTCTACGAGTATGTTCATTCTATTAACAATGACGCTGTTAGAACTTTTTAACTCATGAAGTTGCTGGCTTAAACAGAAATGATAGAATTTTTATACAAATTTAACGATTCCTTAGTAAAGTTAAACAAAGTGTTCCGTATATTCTAAGTAATAAACATTGACTATAGTCAATGCAAACAGAATCAGAAGAGAATCAGGAGAAAAAAAATTGAATGTATATAGAGATATGGATTATTTTTTTTTATTCCTGTGCTCTGAAGTGTGCTTGTAATACGTAAGACGCCATACTCAATAGATATAAACGACAAATATTATAGGTAAAGTATAAACTTTTTGCTGTGACGAAGTAATGTGGTTATAAAATACATATAAATGAGCAATTATACACAATAAAACTTACATACACCTATTATATACCTATGTACAGATGATATATAATGTAAAACTTGTTAATATTTTCTTATAATATACTTATTAGAGAATTTCAATACCTCCCAAAAAAGTTTAACGTGAATTCACAATTATAATTAATTAATTTTATTTAAATATAAAATAAAGCACAAGACCCAATAAAAACAAAACCTATATAGTATTATAGTTTCGTATAACAAGACGAGAGGGCCACGAGCGAGGATTACATCAGGGATGGACCAGGGGATGCTGGAAATAGCCCCGCACGGGCACGGGGAGCATCTGCCGGGTATAAATAGAACCCTTAGTAGTATCAAGGACATGGGTGTTTATGTCACGATTACTGTACGAATGATGCTAATATGTTGTGCAAATTGAATTTTGTATCGTGTTTCTAGTTTTCTGATGTGTTAAATATTGTTAGTATATTCTTTGATAGAAATAAAATTCGTTTATGGGGGAACGGCGTGGCCAGGCATGCTTTGCCTACTCTGCAATGTGCGGGTTACAGCGTGAAGCTGAAAAAAAAATCTATTTATTATGTTAAAGTACATGCTGCCACGACATTTTTTAATGAATGAAATATTCTATTTAATTTTGATACGGTTTCTACTAAGTTTTTTGTACCTAACTTATTATTCTGATATTACTATTTATGACTTTTTTTTTTACCAGAAAACAATGATATCTCCAATTTCAATAATATATAAATAACACGGAGAAAAATACTTTTTAAATAACACTCGCAATTTTATAAATGCACACCAAAAAGAGAAAAAAATAAATAATATTTAAGTAACAACTTCCTCTAGCCCCTAATTTAATAAAACCAACATTTGGTTTGTAGTTTTTGCTCCAAACACATTCCTATAAAATGTTTATCATCGAAGCGCCCTGGATGCACATGTGACTTACTGGCTGACTCTTCAGTGGAGATTATTCTAAAATTTCCAGATTGCCACCCGGGCAAAAAATAAATAAATCCACACACAAAAAATGACACAATCCTTGAGATTATGTGCGCACGTCCCCTTGAAATACAGCGTTACAGTCATTTATCGTCAGTGGCATGGAAACTATTTCAAAAATTGAAAAATATTATTATAGATTTTTTACTATATTCATTATTTTAGAAATATACTATTTGTATGTGATATAGATATATATGTTATTAAATATATAATAAACTATATTTTAAAAACGCATAAAAAATAGAATGAATAAAAAAAATCCTTGAAAGATTTATTACGTTGCAAAAAGCCTTATATGTCTATAATATTATATATTTTTAATAATATTTATACAATATTAGTAGTTTAAATAAAATTAAAAGCGAATACGGCGGGGGTGGCAGACGCCGACTCGCGGGTTATCATTTCCTGTCCTTATTTTAAATTTACAACATAGTTTTTTGCTTAAGGCGGGGAGCTGAAGTTTTATTATTATACGTATCTTAGTATTTCATGTTAGGGCGGCGTTTTATGACGAACGACGATATTCGATAATTTTACATATGAATTCTACTTTGGTTTAGTTTTGTTTAATCCTTATATGATTATCATAATATTTCTGACGTCTTCGGGGGCCGTCGTGGCGCAGTGGCACAAGGGTGTGACTGTAACGCGGCGGTCGTGGGTTCGATTCCCACTCGAGGAAGTGAACGGAACGGGGAACGGAATGTCTTAACAATAAGTTCCCTCTGCCTACCCTGCTGTGTGCGGTGAAACTGATTGTATTGACAAATTGATTTTTACTCGCTGTAAAATTACGCTGTATCAATATATATTTTTATAGAGGTCAGTCATGGCGCAGGGGTAGAAGCGTGTGACTGTAACCGCGACGGGTTGTGGGTTCGATTCCCAATTGAGGAAATGAAATATTTAACTTTATTTTCACATCTTCGCTGTAGTGTCGAGCTAAACGCGCATTCGCCACTTTCGTCACTCAACAAACATTCGACAGTTCCGCAACTCAACTAACAAAACCTCCAGATTTCGGTAAAAAGTGAAAAACGGCGTGTCTTAAGACAAGATTCGTGTGCGGGATACAGCGTGAAGCTGATTTAATTTAATTTTTAATTTAAAATAAAAATAAAAATTGCAATTTCTCAGTCCAGTCAGCCCTTACAGCAAGTTATATAAAACGGTGTGTACACTTATGCACGGCAGCGATATGCTTGATAGAGTGTCGTTACAATTTTATTTATTATACCTTTATAGGTTCCCATAATTCTTTATTAGTTGAAGTCGGCTTGCTTTGTTCGCCACATTGTTTTTACTGCCCCCATTCGACATACATCCATGTCGATAACTCTGCATTCAAACACTGTAATAAAATAGTTTAAGTGATTTAAAGAATTAAATCAACTTCACGCTGTATCCCGCACACGGCAGGGTTCCCGTTCCCCACTTTCTCCCGAACTCTGGAGACAATGCGTGAAAGTGGAGGAACAGAACGCCGCACTTTTAAAGATACCAGATCGAAGAGATGGATATGTAAATTGTAATTAATATGTAATTTCATCGAGTGGGCCTCAACAATTTCAACAGAATGATTTAATATTTATTATTTCTTTAATAACAAGTATATGAAGTACTGTGAAGGTATATCATTTAAGTCGTGGCTGTAAATCGTAATTGCTAACGTAATAATTAAATATGCCTAATGACGTTAAATAATAGTTATTTGTATTTCATTTCTATGAAATTTCGTAGCTCTCTTCGCTTTTATTTCCATACTTGTCTTGTGTTAAAAATCGTTTTAAAGTTAGAAACATAAAAGTAACAACTATTAATGAATATCTGTAAACTTTAAGTTTTTTTTATTATTAGCTTCACTCTGTATCTCGCAAATAGCAGGGTAGGCAAAGGGAACCATTAGGTTATATAGTTAAGTATAGTTAAGACACAGATCTTCTTACCCGGACGAAGGTATCGAAGCCGCAACTGTCGCGTCTATAGTCAGAGTTAGTGACATTTTGAATTACAATAAATAATAATAATAATGCATTCATATTTTTTTAAAGTCTTTAAAAATATTTTTTTCGGCGAATCCTTCCAATATACCCGAAAGCAGGTACTAAGGGATTTCGTAAAATTGACAATACAAGGAAAACCACAATATGGAACTCGTATAGCGACAGCGAAGAGTCCCTTGTACACAGAACACTAACAATTACATTCAAAACAATCGATTCCTTTGATCGGAGCTTAATTACGGATTTCGGAGAAATCACTTAATGAGCTTAACGTAAACCTCAAACGCTCTGCTGATCTCTAATTTTGAGAGAAAACAAACAGATTCGTTGTAGTAGATTGATTATTTGTCGGGTACTTTCCATTGTGGCACAATAAATTATGTTTGTATTTGTAAATAAGCTTTATCAGATTCTTGTCTTTAAGAGGGAATAAACTAGGATAGGAGGATAAGGGTTTACGAGTCTAATGCTAGTTTGGAGTCATAGGTTTCAATACTTTGCTCTGTTAAGACAGTGCGGTTTTTTTAGCTTAAGACTATATACCGCACATAGCAACTCAACGCTGCGTTTTTCCTTTGTTACCAGGGCGAGTGGCGCAGGGGCGTGTGCTCCTGCGCCACTCGCACGTGTGTACGTGCGACTGTGCACACGCAGCAACGTTGTGGGTTAGATTCCCACTTGAGCAAATGGAATATTTAATATTTTTATTTCTTCTCTGCGGTGACAAGGCAGCTGACTTCCACCACGCAATGCCTTTAGAATTCAGAAAATGGAAAACGGAAGTGACTTAATACGCACGGAGTGTCTCATCACTAGGTCACCAGGTTCCCTCTGCCCAAGAAAACTATATCAAATAAAAAAAAGAAATCGTAAAGCGCTTCAAGCGCTAGCCCCGTCCACACACTAGCTTTGTTTACGCAGCGGCGGCCCAAAGCTCAGCCTGCAACATATCCTCTTTACGACCCTCCCAACTGTAACACTCTCGAACTATTGTTTTATCAATTTCAATAATTTATCTCCACCCGAGAGCGGAACGCGTCCGTCTTCACGTTAAATAACGTCAGATTCATGGATTTTTTTTCGAGTGTAAATAATGGTTGAGATTACTTTTGTTTTTGTAGCGCTTTTTAGATTTAAAATTGATCGTGTGTTTGTGTAATAAGTCATGTTAAATGCTGAATCGGCTGGATTTTTTATTTCTCTTGTGTATCGGAGCTTGTGGAGGACCTCAGTGGAATAATTAAATATGAGTATGTTTAAATTTTTCTGGTTTGCCGTGGTACTGGAAAAATATATCTCAATAACGCTCTACGGAAGAGAAGAACGGAGTGATTTGACATTTTCTATTAACTATAAAATAAAACAAAGCTTATATAATAGTAAAAATAAGACATTATTTATAATTACAATGACATAAGTTTTTGTTTGGCAAACAATTTAAAAGCTCTTCAACCATAACTTCCTGTTAACGTTAATTTTATTGCTAATCGAAAATAAATTTAAACTACTCTTCAGTTTGGGCAAACAAAAAAAAACCTCTCAAATCAACAGCTTAGATTTTATTCCTTTTTTTTCTACACAATTCATATTGGATTCGTGCGAAATGTTCCCTATTTAGTAAAGTGACCACCATTTTCATTGCCGCAAGCGGGTAGGCAGAAAAAAAATAATCATCTTCACGCGGTATCCCGCATACAGCAGGGTAGGCAGAGGGAATCTAGCGTTAAGACACTCCGTTCCCCACAAATGGTATGAATTGAGATTTCTTATATTTAGCTAACTTGGAATTTACAATAAATTAAAATATACTTAGTATAATTTGTACCTTATATAGTAATTTATTTTACTCGCTTGCATTTTATGTTTTTTAATATTTATATGTATTACATATTATATATAATATTTCTTTATATAATTTTTTAATTTTTTTAAAAAATAACAGGCACTTAATATATTGTTACAATACATTTCAAATAAGAAACGTTGATATTATCTAAAAAGCGCGACAATTTAAAAAATCCGTCCGTCGTCCGTCGAAAAGCGTAACCGTCCCACCAAAAACCGGCACATGTGGTCACTTCACTATTAAATGTGATCATTAAAATCGATATTGCAATCAATCACTCGATCGGAATGAAAAGTAATAAAACGACGCCACCTAGCGGGAGGGCGTGGCGAACTAATGAAGCCAGTCCATTAACTCTTTACTAGCAGTTTATAGGTGTTTTACTCGCCGCTTTAATTATTGTGAAATGCACGTTGATGTCTGCTATCGTGCTTCACTATTTTGTAGGTGCGAGTCTATCTATCTATTCTTTGTTTTAGTGATGTCAGTTTAATCGTTTAGTCATCGAGTTTATTTTAATCGATTGTGTGATATTATTTGATCGTATTTTGTTTTAACATTTCTGTACATTCTGGCATTTTCGAAACGACATAAAAGAACACAGTACTATCTTAGTAGTAGAACGCGTTTGCTTTACAGCATTCATATTTAATACTATTGTGCTATTCTATTCCATAATATATATTTTATCTTTTATGTTAATATATTACATTTTAAAATTATTATATTAAATTATATTAAATTTTAAAATTATTATATTTACTTTGAAAAGGCACCTGAATTCCAGTTCTCACAGCAGTTTATGGAGTAAAAAATGCATTTCGTTGTGACCATACAGATTCTCCAATTCCCATTTCGATAACAAATTGACACATGGCAACACTTGAGATCCTAAACCTTAATACTTAGAATCGCCAACTTATACTTTGTTTCATACTTAAATAAACAAATTTTGGTTAATTACTTCACCTGATATATATTATACTAGAATAGAAATTCGATTAATACCTTTCAAATACTACTATGGGGTAAAAATATTTATTGCGTGTCTATTATAGACAGTGGAACACGTTGCAAAATTAAGATGTACAAATGTGTTGTTATAATTAAAGGGGGGCAGATGGCTGTACTGGGGGGGTGGGGGCTATTGACTATTGGGTGATAATTAAAATAGGACCGATAAATCTTCCATGGGAAACTCAGAGTGTGTTTAATAGACATGTAATTGTGGATGAGTTTTCAATTTAAGGGCCCTCTGTGAAGCAATAATATAGGAACTTTTGTTTGATTTCATCATTCTGTTATTATAGTTTCAATCAAAGATATGTTTGTCTTAATATTTTATTTTTAAAATTTAAGATTTTTATGTAAATTGTCGTGAATCCTGACAAATTAAGTGTGTAATACCATATAACATGTTCTCCTTTTACTTTGAGGCCAGTCGTTTCGCATGGGGTCAATCTTCACTTTTATTATTTCTCCGTTCTGGTGTCGAGGTAAAGCGTGGCGTTGAGTTTCACCACATAACACGCAATGCCTCTAGAATACAGAGTAAAGTGGAGAGCGGGATGTCTTAACACTACGTTAGGTAGATTCACTTTGCCTACCCTGCTATATGCTGGATACATCGTGATGCAAAAAAAAAAAAAGAAACTTTCATAATTAATTAATATGAATCTTTGACCATTGCACCTCTCAACTGCGGCACGGCTGGATCTATAATAATAAAGTTTAATTTCCTACGGTAACATGTAGATAACATTATTCTAAATATTTCTATGAAACAATAGATAATGTTTCTCGGAACACCCTCCCCATTTTTGGTGAAAGAAAAAAAAATAAGGTCTTTTGTAATTTCTGTACAATTCAAATGTAGGCAGATAAGTAAAAAGACTTCGTTGAATTTTTATTAGAAGATTAACTTCAATTGTCTTCTATTGAATAGACCGTGAAAACCTTTAGAATGCAATATTTTGCACTGTTTCGCATTCGTGAATAATGATTCCTAACTTTGAAATTGCTATCTATTCATAAAACGGTAGGAAATTATGTCTGTAAATTAAATAAGTTTTTGAAAAATAAATTGGAATGAAAAAAATCTTAATATACTATGGGCAGACTCGACCCGATTTAATACCACCCCCGGCATTTAAAACCGGCGTGAAGTAGGGGCCCTTGCCACTGCGTTTCGCATTTGAGGCTGGTCGTGGCGCAGTGGTACAAATTGTGCTGCACAATCGACTGGTTGCGGGTTCGATTCCCACTCGAGGAAAGAAAATATTTACTTATGTTTTCATTTCTTCGCTCTGGTGAAGTCAGCCGTGTGGTCCCGGCTTAGAATAGGATCACCCTGGTACTGTCGGTGTCGTAAGAGGCGACTAAAATACGTGTGGTAGAGTCACGTCGCCAGTAATGGCAACACGCATGGGCAGACTCGACCGGATTTAATACCACCCCCGGCATTTAAAACCGGCCTGAAGTAGTGGCCCTTGCCACTGCGTTTCGCATTAGGTAATGCCGGGCCCCGGTGCCCTTCATCTCCACCTTAAAGGCTGGCAACGCACCTGTGGCTCCTCTGGTGTTGTATGGGGTCGTGGGCGGCGGTGATCACTTACCATCAGGTGACCCGAACGCTCGTTTGCCTTGTCCTCTCCCATAAAAAAAAAAACCTCCGTACCTCGTCGTACGCATTCAGTTTTAGATTTCATTGGCGGATTTAAATAAAATTCAATATTTTAGTAGATCAGCTTTATGCTGTATCCCGCACAGAGCAGGATAAGCAGAGGAACCTAGTGTTAAGACACTCCGTTTCCCATTTTTTGCCGATTTCTGGAGACGTTGCGTGTTGAGTGGAAGAACACAACGCCGCGCTTCGCCTCGACATCAGAGCGAAGAAATGGAAATATAAATTTAAGGGGATCGAACCCACAACTAGTCGGTTTTACAGTCACACTTAGTGTCCCTGCGCCACGACGGGCCTTAGTAGATACTATTTTTAAAAGATAATATACACGTACTGTGAAAAGAAAGAATTCCTGGAAAAGTACCTGCAGTTCACGCAAAGTGCGAGAATGTTTATATATTTCTAAAAGATTATTAAAAAAAAAGCATTTAATTTTTTGTACAGAATTGCACTACGTTGTTCATAAGCTTAGTAAAAAAAAATCTTTATTAATATTATAGCATTAATAATTATTATTCTTTTATAATAATTATTCAATTATAAAACTAGTATAAAGTTGTTATTCTCCTCTTCGCAATCAGTCAAAATGAGTCAGGATTTATATGAAAGAACACAAATACATTCCAGATGTTAGAGAACAATAAGCGAGTTAACGATAGAAACGTCACTTCTAATTTCGTACAGATATCTATAAGAATGTTAATTACCAAACTCCTTACTGACGTACTTTATACGGATAAACGATAACGTTGGTTACAAAATATATATATATATATGTATTGGGACATTTTGAACTTAAAAAAAAAAGCTCCATGATTTTTTATTGTTAAAATAAGCTTGTAAAGGTTATTAAAAAAAATCAACTTCAGCCGTGTGGTCCCGGCTTAGAATAGGATCACCCTGGTACTGTCGGTGTCGTAAGAGGCGACTAAAGTACGTGTGGTAGAGTCACGTCGCCAGTAATGGCAACAGGCATGGGCAGACTCGACCGGATTTAATACCACCCCCGGCATTTTAAACCGGCGTGAAGTAGTGGCCCTTGCCACTGCGTTTCGCATTAGGTAATGCCGGGCCCCGGTGCCCTTCATCTCCACCTTAAAGGCTGGCAACGCACTTGTAGCTCCTCTGCTTGCATGGGGTCGTGGGCGGCGGTGATCACTTACCATCAGGTGACGCGAACGCTCGTTTGCCTTGTCCTCTCCCATAAAAAAAAAAAATTATATACTGTTATTTTAATTTCTCATAAATATATTATGTATACAGCATAAACAAAAAATTTCGTAGTACACATTTTGTGTTTCTGTTAAATAATGTATTACATGGTTTTTCACAAGTAATTGCTGTCAAGAAATTGAAATATGGCGTCGTTCAATAACTTCTATATATGTATACATAACACATGTTTAAATAGCCGTTGGTGTTTGTCTATCCCATCCATTGTTTCATCCAGGCCAGTTCTCCGAAGCCAGGCAGAGGTCTTCCTAATAACGCGCTGTATCTATTCATTTCCCTTCCGATAATAATATTCTTTAACACCATTGTTTGTATAAGTATTTCGAAAATAATATTTTAATCACTATTTGAAAGATCCTTTTTTTTTGTTAATGTGCCTGCCTTTACTGGTCGTTCCATTGTAACTTTTATTGCACTTAGATATTTGGATACGTTTGTCGGGGACGTTATTTTAGTTATTAGAGTGAAACAAAAAAAAAAACGTGTAGACATCTCGAACGTTTATTACATTACCTGGGAAAAAGAGCTGGTTTACTGATTAAAATTACACTTTAAATGTAAATATTACATTCAATACTACAAAAAAACTGTAAAAAAATCTGGGCTGAGTCAGTTATTATAAAATATTATATAATAAAATATAGTGAATGATATAAGATAAAATTATGGACATAATAAATACAACCAAAAATCCATGTAAGTGCCCAAATCGCGGTGTAAGAGTCAGATGAACGTATCTATCTACATTTTTAAAATTTTTCAGGAGAGCAAAAATACGTCGTGCGCGTATGATATATTGAGAATAATAACAGATTCTACAATCGGTGTACATTACATGTTACGGTAATTAATATTGGATTTATTTATTATTTGCATATATCTATGACGCATAAGAAAAATGCACACAAAGGTAATTCCCCAAGACAAAATTTCACTTCAATATAATAAGATCAGTTAGAAATAATTAAATTGTATATTATTATTTAAAAATATTTGTTTCTTTTATGAAATATTGTGAAATTATAATTGAATGTGATAGAACCCCTTTGATAATTTGAAAATGTCACATACCGGACCCGTATTGCACCCACCGCCCGTATCACCAGATTTGCCCACTTTACCCCATTATAAACATATCAATAACGAGATGATCGCCCCACACTTACTTATATTGCTCAATAGACGGTTTTTAATTGATTATTTGTATAGAAATATTTCTGCCAAAATTTGAATTAAGTGCCACCCCTCTAATTGAGACACTATTATTATGAGGCACGTGGGATTAAGCAGCAATTTTCCGTGTTGGCGATTGGCAGGTTGTCAATTTTTTTTTTAAATGAAAATATTATAATTGCAATATTATAAATATGATCAGTACAGAAATGAATTGAAAAATATAATAGAATAATTTTCACAGTGTTTCTTTTTAATTTCAAAGATAATCTATTGCCGACACAAGCTATCTGAAATCAGCAGACGTGCCGCTTATATATTATAATGAGAAAAAAAAAAAAAACCAAATATACAGAATACCCTTGCATATCGTATCCACACGATTGCTATTTATAATTACAATTTAAAAAGTCAAAAATACATCGGAAAATCTCCACACAAATATGAAACAAAAAATATATTCTATTCTACACTAATAAAGTCCAAAATCGTACAAATATAGTATAGATATCTTAGCAGGTAACAATTTAAATTTCGAACGATCTTGTCTGGCGACAACCCCTGCGCCGATAGGGTGGAGCGGGGAGGCTAGCGCAAGGTGCCGTCTCGCTCGCACTCGTGCGCTTCTCTATCGCTGTCGCGCCTATTATTGTCATATCAAGATTCGAGTGTTGTATTTTGTTTTCAATTTATAATTTAGTTTATATCGGATGTTGGCACGGGTAGCACGTCTGGCTGGTGGCCATCGGTATTTCACCACGTGCTAGCTACGTACTAAATTTGCGAATTTTTGTGATTTTTTTTTATTTTAATCAGATATAAATTCAGTGGAGTGTTTGTTACCAGCATTCATGCATTACTTCAGTTATGCTAGGGTCGAAAAGCCGTCAACCTCCAGGCAATCTGAAGCTCCTAGGGCGGCTAACTTTTTCGAAGTCGATAAAAAGAAGGTAATATTTAAATTGATTTTTGTCGTTAAAGTCTTCATTGATTTTTTCATTTAAAATATTTTTTAAGTTTTTTCGTTTTTCATTATCTACAGCACGTAATTTTTTATATGTATCCACTTAACGATGTTGTCATAATAACTTTCAAATGTTTAATAGTTAATTAAGATTATATTATTATTTGTTTACTTTATTAATAATCAAGATCTAATGATATTTAATTATATTATTAAGAGATGATTTAATTAATCATTACATTAATTATCTAATGTACATAATATTTGTTTACTGCACACCCTCAACTTGGATTATTAGTATTAATTATAATTATTATTCTTATTATTTAGTGCCTTTGTGTTAAAAGTATTGACGGGAGATTCTTAACACTAGCCTTCCTTCTGCCTACGTTGCTGAGTGATTGCGGGAAACAGCGAGAAGCTGATTTTCTTTATGTAAAATTTTTTATAAATATAATTAAATTAATTTACAAATATACTATACAAATAATATACAAGCCATGAAGGCTTGAATAAATTGAAAGTTCTCACAATAAGATACTTCATCCATATTATTTGCACTTTCATTTTTTATCTGTAATTTACATATTATGACAGTACTTTCATTAGTCTTGTTTATTGAGTGAATAGTTTTTATTAAAGTATCAATTATCTGTAATTTGATTAATATGACCGAAATAGGTTGAAATGTGATGGAGAAAGGTCAGGGCTATACGGAGGATGCATCAACACATCCCAATCAAGCTATTTCAATTTTTGCCGCGTGGCTATAGATGAAGCTGTTAGGCGTTGTCATGGTGGAGTCATGGTGCCAGGCTGTGCCTCGTGGCACGTGGCACAGCCCGGCTTGACTCGGTCTCTGTGGGGCCTATGCATGTTTCAACAATGACCTTTTTCGTACATTCTTATCTTAAGTCACCCATCTTTCATCACCCGTAATCAACTGTTTAAGTTTTGGTTCGGAATTGTTACGTTTAAACAAAGAAACGCAAATGGACCCACGTTTCATTAGGTTTCGTTCAGTCCCGCTCTTCAGCTACGTCGCTGAATGTCGCCGATAATTAATTTCGGTCTTGCTCCACTTTCCCAAAGATGGCGCTGATTTTATGTTACAGGGCGTATAGAGCGAACGTCATCTTTCACACCCAAACAATTGAAAAATGGCGGGAACTAGTTTTTTTTAAATTTATTACATCTTGAGTATGTCACATTGCGTGGTATTAAAACCAGCCAGATACATTCAGAACAGCCAAAGAGCCATTACTAAAATAATACATAAAAATACGAAAATAATTTTGCTATTAAATGGCAGTAGGTTTTTAGTTGAGGTTCTAGGACTTAGCTTCTTCTAATTAAAATAAGTATATTAATTGATTAATTTAATCGGGTATTCACAAAAAACAATTAATGCAAAGTAATTATTTTAATAAATTTGATAGTAATTGTTTGATAAAATAAATTATTTAATATCAAAATATTGGAAATATTTAGTATTTTACTCTTTGGCGCTGGTGTTGAAGCAAAGAGCGGCGATGAGTTGAAACCTCATGCGGAATACAATGGGAAACAAAAAAATGTATTTAAATATATAATATAAACTAGATAGATAGAACACGAATATATATGATATGAATATAATAATAAAAACTCAACACGCAATGCCTCCAGCACACGCCGCAAAGTGGAGAACGGAGGGTCTTAACACTAGGTTCCCTTTGCTGTGAGCGGGGTACAGGCGTGAAGCTGATTTTGATGAATATTGAGAAGGTCCATAAAATCCCTGGCCGATATGATTATGGGAGTTTTTTATGTAAAATTTAATTATAGTCTTAATACGAAACGTTACTAAGTTAATATCGGGGATAAAAGAATGGATTCCATATAAATTTGTATAATTTATGGGCTATTTAATGGTCATTTAATCTTTTGTCGTTATCGTGGAACTGGTTTTGACGATCCGATTAATATTAGAGCGAAATACAATACAATATTAGTCGCTTCTTAAGTAGATATAAATCGTTTGGATTTATGGTTAATTTTTTTGAGAATCAAATGAAACTCCCTAATAATTAATTGTTCAAAGATAATAATTAATTATTGAGAAGTTTGATTCGGTACTTTTATAATCTTTAGATTATACTTTTATAATCTGTAGTAATATTGTGAAATTGTCTTTGGTTGGAAGTTCTTATCCTAGAGGGGGTTTGCTTGCATTGACAATTGATTCTTGTTAGATATTTCTTGTTAGATTTTTATCAGTTTATTGAGTAAGAATTTAAGAGTTTATATCGTGTTATTCGTTTCGATGCTGCCACTCCTAATTATTTATATTTGATCCAGGAAGTAAAGTCGCAGGTAACAACAAGTATAAATATAAAGAAACGATAAAAAAATAAACCAATATTGTCAAACATATCCAAGACTTTATAATTTCTTTATTTATCTACACTCGACACCAATGACATCTAATGCCGGGGGTGGTCAACGCGGCTTGTTTACTTTTACGAGCACCGTTTTATTACGGGATAATGCGTGAAAACGGATGATTTTATAACGCACCCACGTCGTAACTATCGGATTTAAATCTCTTTTTATCCGTATTGATTTATCTGTGTACCACGCATTTAATTTTTTATTGCAAACGTCATTATTAAGAAGATTTATAATTTACGACGATCTAATAAAATGGGGATGTGAAACCTTTTAACATTAATTTTTATCTCTGGAATAAGTAATTTGAATGTTTCTTTTTAATTGTTTTTGAATAGATATAGATGTAGGTATAAAAGAGTCATCGTGTCGTCTAATATTATAAAGTACGTATTGTATAGAATATGATAGACAAACAGAATAAATAAATATGATATAATATGAAATAGAATAAGATTTTTATATATTAAATATTACTTAATTTCGGGACAATTTTATGAAATAGTAAGATGTGGAAAGGGGCGTCTCAACACTAGCTTTCCTACTCTATGTGGGATTCAGCTTGAAGTCAGCTCCACGTAGTTATGTTATTCTTCAATAGAAATGGTAATCAATTTGTATTGCAAATATTGCTGAGGCGTCTTTGTGCTAGTATAGGTACGCTTGTAGGCCGGCTAAGAAATTAGCATGTTGCGTCGGTGTGGTCATCTCGCGGGCGTGAAGTGCATAGAGTAGGGACTGCATTGTATTTACTATAAACGTATGCAATAACCGAGTTTCAAAGAAACGGTTCAAGAGTTTAAAAAATATATTTTAAATTTTCTTTTTTTTTTTTTGTTTGAAAACCAAGATACATATAATAATTATATAATTACAATAAAAATTAATATTTCATATGAATTAGAACATAGTAAGATTTGAATCTGCAATTTCTTGCATTTCACATGGATTTGTTACGTGTAGACCGCAAACGACATTAATATTTGAATTAAAAAAAAAAGAGTTCATCTTATTTCCGCTTTAAAATATATATTATTAATTTCATTTAAATAATTTTATAATTTTAAATGAAAAAAATAATTTAAAAATGTAAATTGAACATTTCCTAGCTAAGTGGCCCTACTCTGTGCACACTGCATTTTCTATACACGACGGGTGATTGACCGCGCATTTGTTACACCTGCAAATAACGCACGCACACACACTTACGTATGTGTAGGTAATGCATGTGTGTATCTATGTGTGTTTGCATAGGTGCATGTGTGAGTGCCAGTCAAAAGTGTGCATTCATTAGACTTGTTAGACTGTTAGGCCTGAATATAGACAATGCGAGATAATAGATAGATAAATAAATAATGTTAAAAGGTAAAGTATTTTATTTTTTATTCGTTGAGAATGTCGAAAATTCTACTCAAATTAGCTATTAAAAAAATTCTTCAGAAATCAACCACACTATAAAATTAAAAATATTCTTCTCAAACATGTTTTGTTTACAAATAATATTAAATTATTTTCTATTGTTAAATTTATAATCTTATGAGATATAAAACATTATGTTTGGTCACTCTTCTTTCAGTTTCAGTTTTCAGTTTACAACTATATTTTATTAATATTTATTATTATAAAAAAAAGTTACATATCTCACTATTGTAAAATCATAGCCGTTGTATGCACAGTGTTGAAACCGGAAATTCCTTTACTTATTTCTCAAACTAAGACGTCACCGTTAATTAGTATTTATCTACTAATAACTTTGTGTCCGTCCGTGCTTCATACTGATAAATAAATAATATATTACGTTTGATATTTACATCTTTATTATGTAAATAATATAAATTAATTGATATAGTAATAGAAAAAAATATATCAATATCAAAATTACTTTCGATTACTTATATTATATGGGCCGTCCTGCGTACGCACGTTCAAAACTACTGTATCGATTTCGATGAAACTTGACTATTCGTGAAATTGTAACAAAATTTGCCTGAGTAACAGTTTTAAGTTACATTTAAAACTGATAATATTTTAGTAAGTTGATTAAAATTTAAAATAAAAAAAAAAATTGAACGATAAAAAAAACTAGATTAAAAAAATCTATATTTGAACGAACGTATAGATAGATATACCTATATTTAAATATATATTTTCCAATGAATGAAAGTTAGTACAGTGTGTGCTCAACGCGAGCACTCGCTAATGGTCTCGACACGCATTGACCAACAGTGTCACTGTTTTTGTACACGATCTTATTTAAAGTGGGTACAAGCTTTAAGAGACACTCACTATTTCACTTTTAAATGTTTTCTTTATGATAAGTTATATCCTATTTTTTATTCTTTCTTCATTTTTGGGGTTATTCTTCATTAATTAAATTGGCAAAGGCTATATGTTATTTAAATAGATTTTTAATTAATAATTACAAAAATAAAATAAATATCATAATTAATAAATAACTTAACGCTAAGTATCTTAAGAGATTCTATTCCCTCAAGCATATTTGACAGTGAAAGATTTATTTGTACTAGTGGGGGTATTCTTTGTAACACCGGTGACACTAATCGAAATAGATAGAACGAACTTCACCATTTTGCGAGAAACACTTTTAAGTTAGAAAAGCTCAATTTATCGGTCAAGCTGATACGAATGAGATCTATACCTTTTTTTTGTATCGACTCTTACATAAATGTATTAACGCATTTAGACTTTATTTCCTGTCAATTTTACTTTTTATAGTATAGATCGAGTGTAGAATATAAATGATTAAATATCTAGTTTCGTTATGAATGGAATATTTCATTAGTGTAATGACGACTGATGATGATGACGATGAGATGATGACCAAAGCCGGGTTTTGGTTATCATCTGAACAATCACGTTCGTCAGTATGTGCTGACATCACTAAATGATATTTATTTGTCAACGTTATTATCGACTAAGAGGTTTACGCGACATAGATAATTACGGATGTAGCTGTCCTTATCCGGATTACAGCTTCACGCCTGCGCGAAATGGGATATCTTATCAAATACGTACACTAAGAGATTTATAAGTAAAAAAAAAATTGTAAAAGTAAAGAATCTTATGAGAAAAAAGAAAAGAATCTAATCTTATTAGAAATTTGGCTCGGTAGTTTCTTAAACCTAACTTTTTTAAAATTAATTCCTCGAATGAAAATTGAACCCGCAACAGTCGCAGTCACGTCGGTGTCACTGCGCCATGAAGAACTCGACGGCTTATTTTTATCTTGCAGTATTTCATAAATATAGACTACCAATCAGTTTTATTTTAAAAGACTAGGATTATCACAATTTCTTGACCTACTTTTAAGGGTATATTATAATATATATTATATAATCCATATACATACATGAGAAGTAGGTTAGATCACGAATATGCAAATACCAACCCTTCCCAAGATGTATTTACTTACAATAGACTATAATATAAACTACAGCGCGCGCCCCTACTCCCCTATCAGGGGGGCAGCGGGAACCCCAAAATGTTCATCTAATTGGAGATCAAAGGAGGGCGTGTAATCGCGTACACTTGCGTGCGTCGTGCTCGATAGTGATATTGAGATGAGCTATGGACGCTAGATATGTCTGTTCATACATACATATATGTGGGTATTTGCTTTTTTTTTATAAAATAATGTTTAACCTAGTTTTTATATATGTTTTTTAGCCTTAGCCTATCTTCTCTATATGTATACCACGCATATAGCAGGGTAGGCAGATGGAATCTAATGAGAATTGAGAAAAAGAAGAACTGTCGCGCTTATTTTCGCACTGTACCACTGTGCCACGATGGCCTTCTCTAAAATATTAATTTAGTTTACAAGTAATTTACCATTTCATAAATTTTTAGGGTCCCGTATCTAAATGGTCTAATGCCTATAATTAAGAATCCGCTGACCGTCTGTCATAACGCTATCCCATTATCTGCCATATTATGTCAGTTGAAATTTTTACAGATTATGTATTTATTTTTGTTGCCGCTAGACGTAACGACTTATATGGAAAACCAAAAGAAAATATTTACGCGGGGCTCCCATATAACAAACGTGATGTCTTGCCGTTGCTATAGATAACGGTACGGACTCCAGCGTACGCTATTCCGACTCGCACTTGGCCATTTCAATATTCACAACAGTGTCACATCCAGAGAAGTAACGTACAATGTAATATACACACAGAACTGCCTTAATGACCACACTATATTGTTTTTACCAGCCCGGAAAAATACTGGGGAGTTATTCGGCAACCTTTTATACTGGACAGTGGGCAGGAAAGTTACCTAAAGCTCACATGCATAGTTAAAGTTTACAATTTGTTTATTTGTTTTGTTGTTCCGTAAAGCGGTGAAACAGTGATGGTTGAACAGTACGATTGCGTAATTTAAAAATTTTCCTTTGTATTTATTTCCTTTTTTATTATATTAGTTTCGGATTAACGATTGAATAATTAGACATTAGATCGTTTAATGGTCCAATGACATGTATGCTTCGTTTATATTAGACTAGTAAAAGCTTTACTTGACTCTTGCTGAAAAAAAAAGATACTTTACTATTTGCGGCGTTGAGTCCTGCCACTCAACACGCAATGCCTCCAGAATTTGGCAGAAAATGGGGCACGGAGTCTAAATACGAGGTTCCCTCTGTCTATCCTGCTATGTGCGGGATACAGCGTGAAGCTGATTTGATTTTTGATTTTACTATTTTGCCACTAATATGATTGCATTCACATCGTAGAACAATTTATTTTATAGGGGTCGCGTGGTAAACTACAAATTTATGTCAAATAATAGAAAATTGTTTTCCATACAATGTAGAGGCTCGAGCGCGGACACTTTACTGCTTGCATAGATAGGAGTGGTTACTTTCTAATACACCTACATCTAATATGTAATGACTTTTATTGAAATTTTATGACCCAACTACCTATATGGTATTAAACGCGAATTTTATGATGCATTAATTTGTTGTTTTTCATGTAAATGTCTAATATAACTGAGCAATTCGGCGTAAAGTGAAGAACGGATGTGTCTGAATGGAGAACGGAGTGTCTTCACAATAAGCTCCCAGATTTCCCTCTGCATACCGTGCGAGATATAGTGTAAAGTTGAAATTAAAGGAAAAAAAAATATCTGTTTAATTAGTGGCAATTTGTCTTTATGTATCAAAATTATTTAAAATACAATTAATATGCCTATAAATACAAACGCGTATCAATCGCACGTTTAATATACATTCTATGGGGTTTTTTTTCCACATATCTACAACACAATTTTTTTTTATATTAAAAACTACAATACATTTGTAAACAAACAGCCTCATTACATCCTATATAAAGACGCCATTCAAAGCGAGCTCTCGACATATCAATCTGGGAGAGCGAGTGTAGTAACGGTAACGGAGTGTAATTTTTGTGTAAACACTACCGTGGAAATCAGTTAGCGAGATGACTGACCGCCGCCATATCTGATATCGGTCTCAGGATGGACGGTGTTATTCGTGAATTAATCAATATTTATATTAAATTATTTATTATTTAGATAAAAATAAGTAATGATGAGGCCAGAAGTAGCGCCGGGGTGGTGTGTGACCGCGACAGGTTGTAGGTTCGATCCCCACTAGAAAACAGTTTATTTAATATTTTTATAATTCTTCGCTCTGTTGTCGCATTGACTGCTTCTCATCATGCAATGCCTCTAAAATTCAGCAATTTTAGCTTCACACTGTATCCCTTACTATGAGATCTGCTATAGAGAGAACCTGGACGCCTATTGTTAAACACGCATTCCCCACTTTACACCGAATTCTAGGGGCATTGTATATCGAGTGGCGGAACTCAACGCCGCGCCACAAATAATTATTTAATATAATTGAATAACGTATTTGTATCCAAAAAAAAAACATTTTCGTTGACGTTACCTAATTATAAAGTAGTGTACTTCACATCGCTTATCTAATTAACACGTTACAACACTAAATGCTTAATTTATGCCCATCTTTAGAGATCGGTCCCCAGTTCGAATCCATTGACTATTTCAACAGTAGTATCTTTGAGGCTTTGTTTCTACGGCCAACGCCCTTAAGGGCTTGCCGAGAAACAATTAACCTATATGTATCGTAAGTTACAACCTGAAGCGGGAGATAAGCATTTTACTATAATATATTTATGACATTTTTATTGTCACTCAACACTGAATACCTCTAAAATTCGGTGGAAAATAGGAAACGGAGTGTCTTATCACTACGGTTCCCTCTGCTTGTCGTTCTATGTGCGGGATACAGCGTGAAGCAAATTTTTAAGAATATCTTTACAATATTTAAATGTATATTTTTGAATATCTTGTACAGTGTAATCTTTTTAAATTGAGATAAAACCTAGCTCTTCTAGAATCTTCTAGAACTACTCGTCCATATTATATTTTTCTTTCACAACACCTCATTGCTGTTTTAGTTTAACATATTGTCATAAATTTTTACACAGTTTGTGGTAATAGTCGTCATAATATAGCTTTACCTACTTATAGTGAAAACAAAACAAAATGAAAATGTCATTAAATTTTTAAATATAGTATTGTAGCTATTACTTTTAACTGAAACGTTAACTTAACTCGGCTTCCTAATGTATGACGCCGTCAGCGCTTACATGTTTGGTTAACTTTTGTTTGCTTTACTTGTTGCGGGTTCGAATCTCGCTTATGGTGATATTTATTAAGTTAAATTATTTTCACTTGATCAGTCCAATTTGATAAAGCACCTTGTGTAGTAATATCTTGTTAAAATCTTAGATATTTAATTAAGTTATTTAATTTATTTGTTGTCTGCTATTAGAAAAATACACCGAAATTGTAAAACGTTAAGATAATATAGTACCTACAGTAGATACCTAAATCATTGCACAAATAAAACGCTTTTTTTTAATATTAGTTATATTATATATATTAATTTAATTTCCTCGAGTGGGAATCGAACCCACAACACTTCGTGCCCCTGCGCCACGTTTGGCGTCAGTCAATGCGTTACCGATCGTGACCAAATCATTTTGTGGTTACATTGACTCCGAATATAAATAAATACGAAGGGCCAGCGCTAAACGCGACAGCAAATGAAGCATTTATCGAAGACACACTGGATTTACTGTACTCCGCTACTATGAGAGACAGTACTATACTGTTGAGAATTACTTTTAAAATATCGAAATAGCTATTTAGTTTTGAATTTCATATAATTTTTGGCATGTGAGGTACTTAATAGAATCTGTCGGTAAAATATATATTTTAATTATACCTTCTTAAATGATACTAAAACTATTATTTTATTGCAATTAAGAATCCCTTGCATAATATTTAGCCCAAAACTATGGCTAAGTACATTTTAAATGGCTTTATTTCGTCTTAACGTCACTAGGTTCCCTCAGCCTCCCTCGCTAGTGCAGCGTAAAAGGGTGAAGCTGAAAAAAAAACAGTATTTATAACGATAAAATAATAATATATATTAATTTTACAACTTTGACAACAGAAACGGCTACCGTACGTTATTTATTATAAGTAAAACTATGAGCGATAACCGAACGAATCTTTAGAAAATAGGTTAACTTATCGCACTCGCGAAATACACAAAAAGACATTAAGGTGCGTCAGTTTACGGCCGCGGTGATGGCGGCCACATTGTAATTGTATGGGGAAACGACAGGAAATCGTAATCTATGAAACAATACATGGCATAATATTTATTTATTCTAATGAAATAACATGCTTCTATACACCTGTATTATACATATATTATGACGCTTATGTGGTATTGATCTATAGCTTTTGTTAATAACATTTTTTTTATGTAATAATAATTATTATAAATTATTATTAGTGGCGCAGTGGCACAAAGTGTCAGTGAAAACAGATTGTGGGTTCGATTCGCACTCCAGAAAATTTAATATTTTCATTTTCTTGGCTCTGACGTCTTGAAAATTGAGAACGGATCTTAACACCAGGTTCTCTTTGCCTTCCCCGCTATTTGCGGGATATAGCAAGATTAAATAGTTATAAATTATTTCAAATAAAATTTAATTTATTATTTTTGAAATCGTTTAAGGTCCCAAGTAAGTAGGTATATGACGATAGTTACTTGATAGACTATTGTGTTTCTTGATCGAAACATACTTAAGTTTGATCATTTTACCTCCGCAACAACCTTCATAGCTGAATAGTCTCTAGAATCTGTTAGTTTATTATATATTATAGCTAGTGTTTTTTTCGCGGCTTCGTCCGCCCATTCTACCAGAAGACCAACATTGTTTTTATGGGTAAACTTACGAAAACGAAAAGACGAAGAGAATAAAGAAGATACACTTATTAATAGTATATTTTTGTATTATATACCTATATAAACTTAATTAGTGAAATATCATTGTACTATATTATCTTAATTTAAACAAAAAATCCGAACATAAATATCGAAAGAGGACTAAAGTACGGCCGCACGCCGCCGCAAGACAATTTCAAATTGCTAGCAATAATTCAAGTTGTAATATAAGGGATGGGTATATAAATAAACCTCTGCTCACTAGTAAGTAAGAACGTTTATGGAAATCTTATGGATTTACACTTATTGAGTTTGGTTAAATATTGAACTCGATCGGTGTACGTTCGATGCTCGCCTCGGGCGTAGTGTTGATGTCACTACAGTAACAACAAAGTATATTGCTCTAGAATAAGAAAACTAAATTAGGTTTGTAGATATCATATATATTTATTGTGTCATATATTTTATGGCTTTCTAGCAGTTGTATTAGCCTGTGAGTGTTTTCACTACAGTATTATAATAAATAACTTTTATATCTTTGATAAATATAACTAAAAAAATATATAATATACATATTTTTATATATTTATAATAATTAACTTTAGTAAATATCTATTTTATGTAAACATTATATTACCAATTAATAACATAAAGTTATGGTATATTACCTGACATCTAGCGCGTGAATTTCAAGACGAGGTAAACGCTTAAGCTATAACTCGCTATTACAGTACGGTCAACAAGTATTGGCCGCGCTGAAGTTAGATTTATTTTTTGTATTCAGAAAGAAAATGGTTAAATTTAAAAAAAAAACCAGTACGGTACAGCTAACTTTAAGAAGGCCACGATTTGATGGGCCGAACTGTACTCAAAGTAAATATTATATTTTACAACGCATCCAACGTTAATTAACGTATATTTTATTTTATTATAAATAAAATTTATATTTGATTGTATGAACTCAAACAGTACGCTATTTACTTAAATGAGACTTGTCATGTGCCCAGTATCTGCAACCTGCAACAAAGTCGTAAAATTACATATAAACTTAATGATTCTAATATTGTTTGCAATCAAGCAACTATTACATTACGCTATAAATATTTATTGATGGGACATACAATTTGTATAGGTATTGTCTTGTGAAGTCTATCCAAGACGCCTTATTGTACGCGATAGTAGCGACTTTGATTTCTATTCAAGGAAAAAGCTATTTTTAATTCTGCGCTCCGGGAAATCAAAATGTCGAGTTAAATTTCGTCACTCAATACGCATTTCTCGTCTCGTATTTGGGTTGGACACGGAGAAATTAGTATTTTGACACTAGCTCTATATTCTCACTGTGTTCCTACTCTGCGGGATGGAGTACGTATTCTATCGATCGTGAGTCTTTTGTCTTTCCTAAATTCAAATTAATTTACTTTTCCTATTAAAATAAAAGCTTTATCCAACATTTTACCTATATTTTTATCTACATACGCTAGCTTCTCAAAAATTTGAAAAAAAAATAAAGTTACATAACCGACAACGTGTTAAAAATATAACAATTAATTGCGTTTACTATGGTGTTACAATATTTATTTATTTATTCAACCGGAAGGGGAGAGCCAGTAATTGGCACACGACAATGGGGATTAGGGGGCTTACAGGCTGGTTTTGTGATTCAAATAATGAAAGCTCGGTGGGCGACAATGACGGCCTGTTATGATAATATTATTGTCATTTCATACAATATTTTGTCCGGACTGTTCTCATCGAGTGGCCGTTGAAATCTTTATGTTTTCTAATAATTGTAATGTACAATGTGGTGGATTCTTGGGAACTTGCAAGGATTTACGGCTCGTTCCTGTTAAATTTGCATAAATTCTGTTTTTTTTTTATTATTGAAATACAAAATTTTTCGAGATGCCAGAATTAAAGTAACATAAATACTATTTCTATTAAATTAGCATAAATCCAGAATTTTTATTATTAAAACTCAACCTTGTGAACTGTGAAAGTTAGACACGATAAGCTGTCCAGTGACAGATACAAGCGTTGCGGAGTTTTTGGGACGATAGATATTTATTTGTTGAAAGTTACATATTTATTTTCATAAATATTTTATTTAGATACTAATAGATATTTATTTGCGTGCACACTGGGCAAACCAATTTATTCAGTGACAAGAACTCCGTCCACAATAGTTATATGATATTCATTGTTTTATTAATACGAAAATAACTTCATTGTGACAGATTAGTCCCAATATCTTTTTAATTGTAATACGGTCAACAAGTCGTGGCCGCTCTGAAGTTCGCTCTACTTAACTTTTGCGTATTATTCACTCTGAAGAAAAATACAATTAAAATGAATCAAATACTAGTAAAATATGCTAAAATAAAATGACGACTTGTTTACTTTTCTGGAAAAAAAATATAAACAAAACAGTTTTGAATGCCCACAAAATATAACAAAACAAGATGTTGTTAAACGCACGCCACATTTCAATTCGGAATATAAAATGTAGTGTATCATATATAGGAACAAGTATCGCATCAATCTTTCTCATCACCGCCGACTCTCCGCCCGCTCGCCCGCTCGCCCTCGCGATTAATCACCAGCAGAACGTTTTCGATTAGCGTCAACTAAAAAACCACCTAATTATTAACAAGCGGCTCGCTTCATTTGTTCTTCTAATTTTATAACCTCTGGAAGGGTTAAGTTTAGCTCGGAATCAGTTCTTGTTGGCCGTTTTGTATCCGGTTTATTGTGTTTTCTTTTTTTCTCGTAAATTTTCCCAAGATTTCGGAATAAACATTGATAAGAAATATATTTACAAAGAATATTGCCACAGAATAAAAAGTAACGCTCAACAAAATACAAGAAAAACTTCCGACCAATTGTTTATAATATATGCCTAGAACCTCTCAAACATCGATAAGGCCTTAACAGAACAAGCGTCCAGACATATACCTTACACTCTTGAAGACATTTCCAATGAACAAGCTGAAAGATTCACAAATGCAAATTCGCATTGGCACGCCGTGACCCCAATGCGTCCATTACTTCTTTAATGACGAGTCCAAATAGTCATATGGAGGAAACAGGAAGTGTCAAATGGTGTTTTCTTGTCCATACACGGCCCAGTTCGCCTTAGCGCTAAGTGCCCTGATGTAATTGTCCGTCCAATGCAAATACCTCGTGTTTGATGATCCGGCGTCACTCGCGACGTCCATAGGTTAGGTTAACTATTGCCCATTTTTATGTTGACCGGATATTCGTATTTGGTTAACGGTTTTAATAATATGGACACGTGCTTTCGTAATTTTATTCGATGTATACTATGTTTGTGACAGATTTCTTTCATTTTAATTAATGTATATTTATTATAGGTTTTCTGAGTTGATAACTAATTTGTCAAAAGGACTATTCAAATCTATAGACAATATCCTCATTTTTTCAGCAACATTTAATGAAATACTCGTTTTTCTGTTCCTTTTATTAATGCAAATAATTTACTAATCTTTTTTTTTTTAAATTGTTTAAAGTGTAAAGCAAAAAAAAAAAGAATTGGAAGTGGAAACAACGTTCAAGATATTACCATTACCTATCAAAACGTACATTTTTATCATACATTTAGTGATACAAATGTTTTATCTGTATTCTAAATTGCCAGTACGCACATTTAAGTGCCGGATATTGGCGCAATTATAGCAAATGACATGTACAGTAGCAGCGGGGTGTATCATTTGCCTCCATCGGTAGTCCTAGATATCTACTCGATACCTACTCGATATCTACTAGATACCTACTAGGTACCTACTAGATATCTACTAGATACCTACTTAATAATTGACTATATCATTGGGTAGGTTTTAAATTACTCTAAATTATGTTAATATTTGTCACTGGTTTTGTTGGATCTACGAATTTGGTCAATTAAAATAAATAACTATGAGAATATTTAATGTATAGAAACTTGCATTTCTCACTCCATTTTGTTTACATACCGTTGATATTCAAATCCGTATTTAAGTTTTATCGTTGTCGTTTATTCATGAATGTATGAGAAATGTAATGCAGTTGCGGTGTTTTTTTCCGGACATGCGGGTTCTGTACACGTGGCCACTGCGCCGTTAGCTTCCTAGTGTGAATATTAATGTCCTCATTATATCTAAGTGATAACGATTCTTCATATTAACTGTTTTTTTTTTGCGTCCTTTTGTCTTTTCCTTATTATTTATTTGCCCGATATCTTGCTTCGATTTCCGTATTTATTAGAGAAAATACTTTTCATTTGAGATTTAAAAAAAAACACTAAGCCTTTTCAAAAAAGTTTAATATGTAATTTCTTTCTTTACAGCTGTACGAAATCAGCGATGACCCTCAAAGGAAAGAGTTTCTTGATGACTTGTTCTCCTTCATGCAGAGGCGAGGTGAGTTCCCACATAATAAGCCAGCCAATACAATATTAACTGTAAAGATTTGATTAATTCTCCGTACCGATTGATATTAGTTGTAATTTATCATAGATTTAAATGTTCCATTCACGACGGTCCTTTATTAGAGGACCGAATCAAGGTGAGATATGCTTAAGAAGAAATCCGTGATGAAGAGGGGTCTTTCAGTTTGGTTTCTAGATATGAATCGGATATAGGTTATCTTGTGGTATAAACGGTTTTATATTGTAGAGATCGACGTGCGGATGATAAGATCGCATATGATGGACGATGTCTGTCCGTCTATGTTTATGCATGTTACTACATGTAATTAGCTAGAGAAGAAATTTTAAAGGATTTGAAGTTTTGTCTGTAAATATTGATTGTAGTGAATCTTGTTGTATTGATAGAAATTTATTGTGTTAAGACACCCCGTTCCTCACTCTCTGCCGAATTCTGGAGTCATTGCGTGATGAGTGACAGAACTCAACGCCGCGCTTTGCCTCGACACCAGAGCGACGAGAAATGGAAATCTAACCGTAAATAAAGATTTCACTTCTTCGGGAATCGAACCGACAACCGCCGCGTTACACTCATTATGGTGGTGGTATATTATGGTTCATTAATTTATATTATTTTAACAAATAGTAATGGACTTTAGCTTTAATTACTATCGTTTGTTGTTAATGAAATAGTGTAAGTTTATAAAGTTAATAACACCGTTAAATTTTTTTAATATAAATATAGTTAATCAGGTTATAGTTAACGAATATTTGTTATACTAATTAACATTATTACTATAACATTTTAAATATTATAATAGAAACAATCAAGCAGGAGATTCGTTAATCGCCTCCAGCGGTCAGATCGTGGGCCTGAGTTTGATTGATAACTGTTTCTGTCACGCTCTATAGCTATACAATTTTGATCCTCTTTCTCTTTCCATCTTTAATTGATCTGAGTTGTCAATGGCGCCATACATAGTTAGTGGATTGATCATTACATTGTTAAAGTACCATATTGTAAAATAATGTAAATTGTAATAGTGAGATAGTATACAATACTAGTAATTAATTAATATTAATATTAATAAAAATTATTTGCCGCCACATTTACACCAAACCGAAAATCACTTGATAAAATATCACCAATAAATTTTGATTAATAAGTCGTCGTTTCGAAACCATTTTTACGACTTGGCTCGTTCATCCGTACATCCATGTCATAATTGAAATAAACGTCATAAATTATATTCACACGACAAGCGTGCGCAATAGTCGTCGAGGATATCAGAAATCGAACCGGGTCTTATCTGGTTAGTAATAAATTATTATTCAATTTATCACTTCGCCACCACCAATAAACTCCTGGCTGTTATTACGCTGGGCGATAACAGCCAAACTAATCATATACTTGTATATCTATTCCTCAACGAATTATATCATGATCAATTTAAAATCGATATGTAAATCGATTAAATTCACTTCACGCTAACCCGCATATAGGAGGATAGGTAGAGGGAACCTAGTGTTGAGACACTCCGGAAAGTGGGGAACACTTTCTGTTGTTGTCTGTTGAATTGCGGAACTCAACGCCGAGCTTCTGCTGTTTTGCCAGAGCGAAGAAATGAAAATATTAATAAATAATCATTCACTCATACGAGTGGGGATCGAACCCATATCTGTCTGTTTACAAACACACTCTTGTGCCCCTGGGCCACGACGGCGTAAAATGTAAATCGTTATTTAAGCAAAATAATAATATTTGTATTTAATAAAATTAAATATTTACGTTATACCTAGCTAACGATGTGTCTATGGTGTATTCAAGTATATAACGTTTTTTTATTAAAAACGCTTACAGTTTTTAATTACTAGAATTAATTTATTCGACCGAGGCTTATCTTCCTGCCAGCCTCCATCTCTGATCTCGTATTAATAATGTTTTATCATTTATTATTGCTCGTGAGTAATGAAAGTTACCCCGACACGCCCCGCGCCTGCGCCGCACTCTGTCTTCATCACCGTTAAAAAAATTAACATCACTTCACATCACTAAATCTTTTTTTTGCTTTTTAATCAATCTCAGACGTTTAGTTAAAGGTCGACGACGATTATTATTGAAATTGTAATCGAGATATCGTTGTGGGTGTTCCTTAATCGATTTATGAAGTGCAATTGTATAAAAGAGAATATAGGGATAAGACTCTCTTTTTCCATTCACTACTATAATTTATCTTCTTGCTCGGAGATTTTCAGTTATAGCTTGAATAAATGCATAATATGGAGGTCGGTCGTAGCAAAAAAAAACATTAATTAAGTTTTTAAAAAAAATTTTACATATATTTTTTTTATATCAAGCAATAGATAATTATAATCAAGTATAAGGGTCTTAACTCTATCTAATGGTCTATCAATTATAATTAATATTAAAATTTTATAAAAAAAAAGAATAACCAGTATGTGACGAAAACCAGCTTATTTTATAATTTGGGGGTGGGGATAGTGTAGTTACCACGTGACTAACTCGTTAGCAGCTGATTGATCGGCCATCAACCCGCTTCTGTCTGTTTAATTATACATGGTGTCTTAAATAACGAAAATATTATAATATTAAAAAAAACACACACACGTAATAAATTTGTCGCTAAAATTATGAAAGTAGCAATAATATATATATATAAAAATATTATATGTATGGCTTTAAATATTATGGATTTTTTGTATTTTTTTAATTTTCACGGCACATTAAAATTGCAGTAACAGTCTTCATTTGCTAGTTTCTTAATTAAATGAAAAGAAAATGTGGCAATATTTATTTTATTATTTAATTTTCAATTCGTTATATTTTTACTAAATTCAAACAGCCTGTATATCAAAAGGTATTGTTTCACTTATTAATAGCGAGTATACTATAACTAATAACATCTCATTCGGATTCATTTCCCGTGATTAATTATCTGTTTAATCGATATAAGATGTTGTACCAACAGCATCACAACTATTTAATCGATTTTTGTAGTAACTTAAGCTTTGTCTCGTATCGACAAGATCGATATTCGTCTAATTGAACATCGATTTATGATTAGATTAAAGAATGGATGTATCAATTTTTTTCGTTCGTTGACGATCTCCTTTGTTAAAGGTTTAATTGGTGTCTAAACTAGCTTAAGTTAACTCTCTTTCGGTGTGTGTGTGTGTGTGTGTGTGTGTTTCTTACGAATGTTAATCTAAAATTAATTGATTGGATTGCATTTGATGTATGGGCGTGTGTGTGTGTTTAATACGTTTTAATATGTTTTTATTGTTTTTCTTTTTAGCTTCAAGTTTATTTTTAAATTTTGTTATTTCTAAGGATCTACTCCATTACAGGGTACAGAATCTACTCCCATTACGTATACTTCTCTATCCTCTGGCGATTATTATAATTTGCAACACATTTAGAGCACCGTAACACGATATCGACTTGTTGGCATGATATAAAACGAACGCCTCAATGAGTGTGGCGGCACAGTGACAATCTTCATCATTAATCTTCACCCCTGTGATCGCGAGTTCAGATCATTAATTTAGTTATTTCAGGCCCCGAGGTGACAATACTACACCAATGATATGTTGAACGAATTAAAAATTCCATTAAAATTCAAACATTCGTGTGGCTATGTGCCGCAGTGGCACAGGCGTGTGATTGTAAACGCAATAGATTAGTGGGTTCGATTTTCATTGTGGTCGCTCTGGTGTCATAGCAAAATCGCGGTGTTGACAACCGTCACTCAAAACACAATGTCTCCAAAATTTAGCAGAAAGTGGTGAAGTGGAGTGTCTTAACTCTATAACATGCGGGAAATAATAGTGTGAAATAATTAAACACTTAAGTCATAGTTTCTATTAATCTCATAAGATGATCTACCTCAAACGCAGAAGCTAAAATTTAACCTTTCATCGTCAGAAACACTATATTCTATCCAATTTCTATGTCAGACAGGCCGTTTAATAAATCGGCAAGTGTCAGGTCGGGTTCGTGAATGAACATTGTGACTATCATGTAGTGGCAATAAGCGATACTGCTAGTCATGTCGGTACGCCTGCCTTGCTTGCGTGTGGTAGAATTTATGGACTTGACGGTGTTATGTAGTTCTACTTTTGTTTAATAATCTGTAAGACATTTCTTTTTTCATATTTTATTATTTTATTTCTTATTTCTGTTAATAAATCTGTGCTATTTCATCTTATTAAACCAGTCAAAAATCTAGTGATAATATCTCTATTATTTCATGCAATATGTTTTTTAGTTTCACGTTGCATCCCGTATATAGCGTGGGGATCTTGGGAACTTAGTGTTAAGACACTCTGTTCTCACTAAGACTCTTCAGTTTCCCACTTCCCGCCGAGTTGTGGAGGCATAAGGTGTTGAGCAGCAAAATCCAACGTGGCGCTTTGTCTCTATATTAGAGTACGGAAATGAAAATATTAAATATTTAATTTCTTCGAGTAGAAATCGAATCCCACAACCAATCGTTTACAGTCGCACTCTGCCGCCCATGCGCCACGACTCGCTTCAAAATAATATAAAAAAAAAAAACTCCTCAAATTACAAGTTAATACAAAATTTCATTAAAACACTCACCTATACACGTTCCAAGACTGTCACGCGGAAGACATGGCGGGCAATCGCCACACGAATTAATGAAAATGCTCTATTTCCGTCTAAAATTTATTTATAAAGAAATAAGAATAATATAATTCACTAAGAAATTCTCAAGATTATGATCGATTATTTTCGTCGTGTTTTCTCTGCGGTGAAAAATGTGGGGACATTTCGTAGTGTTGCGTGTCGCGATCAAAGGACAGCTGTTGATTTTCAAACAAATGGAAACGGAATCAAACAATGTGGATGTAGTGATGTGAAAATTTTTAAATTAATTTTACCGTAAGGTATAAAAAATGTTTTAAAATTGTATTTAATTATTATTTTGTATATGTTTAAATATTTTTTTTGTAATTTTACACGATTTTAATAATAGAAACATCGTAGGGTGTACACACTTAATACGTAATAAATCAAATACATAAGAATTTCTCTAATATTTCAATACTGCTCTGGTGTTAAAACAAGGTGCGGCTTCGAATTCCGCCACTCAACAAGCAGTGCTTACATAATTCGGCGGAGAATGTGGAACGAATTGTCTGCCCAGCTGTGTGTGGAATACCTGGACACCTCTCAAAAAATATATTACATAAACAAACTAACAATCTAAACAAGTGATTTAAGTGTTTAAATTACTTTTATTATAACCATTATTAACACTATAAAATATTTTTTCTACAACTAATGGTTTCCAGCACTCCACCGTTGACTGGACTCGCCTGGGTTACCACGCCGCATTTAATGATAATCTCAGCGATTATTAATAATTCACAGCGGCTGTTCGCTTTTTCTGATGAAAATGTCTCGGCCACGTTCGTTCTACTATTAATATATTTTATCGCGGTTTAAACGTTCCTTTTGTTTCTGCCTCAATAAAAACCGTTTTATAGCGATTGTTCTTTGATCCTCCGTTAATATTATACGATATTGTTTACAATTAGCATTTCATTCATTCATTCATGCATACATACATTCATTCGTTCTTAATTTTTATCGTTTGTTCGAATAAATTTGCAAGTCAATGTTGTTAGCGGGAAAAATTATAATAATATATGTGTTAAAATACAAATACTCTTGTATATAAACATGTTTATATTCTACAATGAATGTTATTGAACATAAAAGCAAAATATGTAATATATAAATATAATATATAAGTTTTTATACATATATATCTATATTAAGCTATTATATATCTCTCTGTATACATAGAACGTAAATATATATATAACCATAAACGATCAACACAGGTTTCGTTTTGCATATTTTTAATGTTCATTAATAAAAGTCCACGCGGGTCGTAACCGCGATACGAGTTGATTAATCGAAATGTGAGCAAAGGCGAATTAGCGAGATATACAGTACGGTCAATAAGTCGTGGCCGCTTTATGTTAGGCTTTCTTAACTTTTACGCAATGTTCACTCGGGTAGTCAATAATCAAAAGTAAGACAAATCTTAAAACAAAGTGAAGTGCAGCCGTCTTCAGAGTATACGGCCACGACTCGTTAACCTGACTGTACTCGAACAGCCTAATGATTATATATATTTTTTATTTTGATAATGATGGCCAGCATCTTTTAGAATGACATGTTTATAATATGTTATAAATATTGTTTAGTTTTTTTTTTATTTTATTTTAAAATAAATATATTAAAAACACATTAATTATTTACATAATATTTTACTTAAAATTTTATAGATTAATTCAAAAGAATTTAAGGCTGTAAAATCACAACCGTTGGCCGATGACCTGTAATCTGGATTGTGAACGAAACTTCATTCGCGCCAAAAAGCATTGTTCGATATGCGCGTGTTTAATCGATTACGTTTAGGCATCGAATTCGACTCCACACTTAATTGATGTTTGAAAATTGACCCCTTTATAAGTCATTCATTTTTTTTTTGGAGCGACATTTTGTTGATAAAATTACAAAATGAAAAACTAAACTATGTAACAGGTACTATTTTGCCAAGATATAAATTTTACCTAATTAATATAATAGCATTATTATAATAGCATAACATTTTTATGTCCTAGCACACTCTTAGAAATTAATTAGAAAATATAATTCTGAGAAGATCGTGCAATAAAGTCATACTTTTAAATCTGAAAGGGGGAGTGTGACCGCATTATAATAATAAAACCGAGAACCGACAATTCTTTCTTTACCAATTTGTATGAGGCTATTGTTGTCCGTCTGTCCATCCGCATCAAATACCCTCATAAATCATATTCGTCGTAAATTCGATATGAGCTACAATGAAAGATTTGTTCATATTTAAATTTTAAATTCGTGTGTGACATATTTTTTTTTTAATAAAGCATGTTATGTCATTTACGTGACACGGAGACTGGCATATCTAGATTAGTTCTTTATATATATATATATATATATATATAGTGTTCCTAAGAACAAGCTATTTTAACGCAGACCACCATTCTCTGTTACCGAATTAGCAAGAATAAAGGGTGGTTTTCACTTTAGCAATCACAGCTTATAATATAGACGAATCACAAATTGCATACTCTAGCTATTGTTGTGCCGGCCCCACACATCACGCGCTGTTTACGCGGCAAGCACGTACCTCTTACATTGTCGCAGCGACATCTGCTCGGCTCGATCTTAATTATACACTTTATTGTGTAAGGCGTAAAGGTCAAAGTAAATGCTCGTTTTCTAATAGTTTCCGTGGATTAAGAACTATTTTCAGCTCGCTAGTGTGGAAGCGACTTTACATAAGTCATTAATTGTAAATAAGTTATTTAAATAATTAAATTTTCATTATTACTGTTTTATTAATTTTAGTTAACACGCAATGCCTAGAATTCCGTACAAAGTGGGGAACACTAGGTTCCCTCGACCTCCCATGCCGTGTGAACCCGCACGCACAGTGTGAAACTAAAAAAAATATATTTTTTTAAATTCTCGGTACTGCAAAATTGCTTAAAAATTAACAGACACTTCCTTGAATATGATCAATGTGCTATCTAACAGAAACAAATATAATGGCCACCAACACGTTTGTTCAAGAAATATATATTGAAAAGAATATCTTAATGTATTTATTTTAAGGTTCACATTGTCTACGGACAGTACCTGACCAAAAAATCCTAATACCTTTGTAATCTCTCTGACGCCACGGAGGTTTTACCAGTTAATTGTCTTGAAACCTGTTTGCTCTTGTCATCAGGTAAATGTGTCATTGTACACTGGTCTACCTGTATTTGAGACAGTACTGTCAATATCTTTTTCTCCATGTCCTGTGGAACAATCCGGAATTAGTCATCAGATATTGGCGAGGAATGTGCTGCCTTTGTTTTGATTTACTTGATAAGGAACTATTGTACTCAAATATTTATATAGTCATTCATAGTTTCATGCTGATAGGCGCTTTATCTATTCTTTTTATTAGTGTTTCTACGTTTATATAATATAAAAATTAAACCTATGTATTAATAAAATATACATTATCAGTCTCTAACGCTGTATCCCGCACACAGCAGTTCCCCACTGTCCACCGAATTTTTCCCGGACTTTTGCCTTGGTGCCAGAGCGAAGAAATGAAAACATTGAGAATTAATTAAATCATTTTTTAAAATCATTCCCTAACTGGGATCGAATCCACAACCGTCACGTTACAGTTATTCTCTTATGACACATGCGCCACGACGGCCTCAAAAGTTTTTGTATATTATACAAAAACCCTTATATAATAATAATAATCAAAATAGATTCATTTTCCATAAAGTGGTCCAATCTGGTGACAATTCTTAAAAGTATAAATATAAATATTATTAGAAATATTTGTACTCGTGGTAATAAACGACTGTATTACCCTTGTTGCGAGGCTGAAAGTGTAGTCCAACAAAGGACTATTCTGGAAATGTCAACACGTTGAAGGCACGAGGAAAATAAATAAAGTTTTTAGTTTGCAACAGTGTTGATAGTTACACTGAGTTCAGACGCTTGAACATGATATTTTTTGTGTAAATTATTGTTTAATTTTAATTGTTATTTAAGTTTGTAATATGTTTTATAAATGTTCCAAAATTTATAGTGTTTTTATAGAGGCCGTCGTGGCGCATTACTTATAGAATCCAATGTCTTGAAAATTCATTTTAATCTGCCAATTCTGCTATGCGGCCTTTCAAAATGCCTGAAACTCTATTTTTTTACGATTTTCATGCATTGGACATGACGTATATACTATATTCGTATATTTTTAATATAATAATATACTTATTTAAATAACGGTATATATATATAATGGTTAAAACAAAAGTTCTAATAGTATACGCCGTATCGCAATTTATGGTTTCTAGATGGCGTTTCTTGGAACCTTAACTCCTTACAGCATCACGATCTTACACTGTATCTCTTACTTAACCTATGCCTATTTAGTTAAATAACTATTTGGTTTTCTGTAAGATTATTAATTTTATATTACTTGTTTTAAGTAGATATATTGTAGTAGGTAATCAACTTTTACCTACGTATATTTATAATTACTTTAGAGGAGATATTTATTCTAAAATTTAAAACATGAACAAATCTCAATTATGAAATCGTAATTGACAGCGATTCATAAATCAATTATATACTTTATTAAATAGCATATATAAATTATAATCTATGAATGAAAACGGTATCTCAAGATTACTCTCAAGCTCGATCTCAGGCTTGATAGCGTTTATAAATTAACGGGCCTTAGTGATTTCCAATTGACCGTGTGAACGAATTCGCATGTAAAAACTAGTAATTGACACATCGATATCGTAACCACACCTAGGTACCTACCAGGCACCACCACAACGTCACGGCGCACACCATTGCTATGTAATTTATTGGTTATTTCTACGTAATTGCACCTTGCACCGCCTAGCCTCCATGTTTCGAGCAAGTCCTTATTCGCTTGCATATTTATCTCTAATATTAGGGTTTTAATAGAAATGTTTACTAGCGGGGCCGGAGGCGTTGCACTTTTCAATGTAATTCTGGGAGAGAACCATTTGAAATCAGTTAGCCGTTTTGAGTATGAGACTTGTTTTCTTTGCAATTCATGCTTCGTGTGATATTTGTGGCTAGATATTTATATATGTAGTTAAAATACACACAATCTTTCTGATAATAAAACCACTATACCTATAGAGGTATATTAAGAAAATGTCTTCCGTTACTGAGTGATCGCCAGGCAACTGCTGGCACTGCTGGAACTGCGGTCCGTCGAATGCTAAAATTTGTATGTAGATTTTCAATTGACTTTAAGTCCACGACAGCTAAAGTTCCGGGCGGCGGATAGTGATATATAAAAACGAATGTAAAATTTCTTATTGGTAATTTTAATGTAAAATACATAATATATTTATAAGAATGCCGCGAGCGTCTAAATTGAGAGAGATTTACCACGGAGGTCGCGCTTGGCGTTCACACGTTTTATATCGTGTTTGTGAAATGTAATATACCCATTACACAATACGAATCAATTATAATGAGACTGGCGGACTGACTGACTGACCGACCGATTTGATTATTTTCATTTCTCTGCCCCGGCAATACGGAGCGCGGTATTGACTACCGCTATTCAAAATAATTAAAATAATAGCAATAACTGGAATTCGGGTGAAAAATCATAAACGGAGTGTTTTAACACTAGGTTTTCTTTATTTACTTATAATGCGGGAATAATCATCAGATGTTTTCCCACACGACGAAATGAAATATCTAGTATTTTCGTTCTCCTCGCTCTGTTATCTAGGCAAAGCACGGCGTTGAGTTCCGCAACGCCTAAAGAATTCACTGTGAAGCTAAAAAAAAATAAAATGATTAAATTGTAAGAAATCTAAGTTATGCTATTTCGTCTGGTGCCGTATCAGATAATATCTATATAACAATGATAATTAGGTTTCAGAACCAATCTTAATGATAGCAGAGCTCTGCGAGCAATCAAAGCGGGTCGCAGCCGGCGCGACACTTAACTACTTATTATTATTAACTATGGTGGCAATTATGCTTGCAATATATATATATATATATATACTCGTATATACATATATATAGTAGATCTATAATATAGTGATACACATTTTAAATATATGTATTTTATTTCTAATTAGAAATATTTTAAATTAAAACTATAGGTAGGTGCTTGTCTGGTCTAATTAGAGCTTATAACTATAAAGCTTGAATTTTACATCTTTTTTATCCTGTGTGTAGATAGATAGATAGATAAAGATAAACCAGCTTTTTAGTGTGAAGATATTTTTCTACGTTTCTCACCAGAAGTCGGCACATTTCGTTTTGTATGATGGCGCTCAACGCCGTTCTATGTTTCAGCTAACAATAATAGCACAATTAACAATTTCTGTTCAGAACAGAACAACAGAAATTTTTGTGGTTGATATCTTATTTTTGCTTCTTTACATTAGAATAATAATGAAATAATATCTAATTAAAAGGATTCTGGGATCAAACGCAATCGCAGACCCAGTGGCCTATATTAAAAATCAACAAGTCCTAGCCAAGTTATTTACGAGACGATCGCGATTAGCGTTCCATCATCAATCATAGCCAGCCCTGTCACGGCACGTCCACACACTCTCTGATCTTCTGCACCATTCACTTCCCTGCTCTTTACTTTGATAGTACTAACTTAATTGCTTTTAGAGTATATTTCTTTTAATAACTTTTAAATACTTAGTTGTCATATTTTATGTCAAATAAACTTACGATGATATATATGGACCTTCGGTAGAGATTTGTGGCTTATGCAGATAACAGCTTCTATTTATATATCAAATTTTTAGGCCTCCAAATTCGAGACATTGCGTGTTGCTTATTGGAACTTAACTCCGTATGTACACCGTGTAGTGGTGTAACTTAACGCCGCAAGTTGCCGCATTTAACTTCCTCAAGTAGGAATTGAACCGCACGTTCGTACCACAGCTGGCCTTTCTACATACACGAGTATCTATTTATTCTACCAAACAACCCTTGAAATTAAAAATGAAAATAGTTAGTAGCTCACTAATCAAAATTTAATCAACAAAGAGAAAATATTAGTCACCTACTTATAGTATACATAAGAATAATGGCCGCGTCCGAAACTATTTCGCGAAACGTGTAATTAATTTTCATTTATTGTAATAATGGCAAACGAAGGCTGTTTATTATTGGATGGCAAACTTGGCTCTCTTCCAAACCGTGCTCATTGTTAAGATCATACACAAGTATTATCGCGATTATATAAATCAAATTCTTTTTAACGCATTTTTTTCTCGATTTTTTTAAATACAAATAAAAGAAAATGTGATATATCTGTTGGCCATTGTGGCGCAATGGGCGCAAGGGTGAGACTGTTACGTTACGGCTGTGGGTTCGAATCCAACTCGAGGCAATGAATTGTCATTTATCAATATTTTTGCAGCATTGAGTTCCGCCATTCAATACAGAATGGCTCGATATTTGGCGGCTTCCCTCTTGGTATTAAACTATATGCGGGATACAGCGTGAACATGATTTTTTTTTGTTCACCTTATGTCTTGCTTCACTTAGACATTAGAGGACCCAATATAATTTATAATGTTTATATTTTAATCCACAACACCTTTGTTCCTAGCGTCGTTCCGGACAGATTTACACGTCTCTTTGATCGCAGCGCACACCCGTTACATTTGTTTCGCCGGAATCATATTAATCAAACACATATTTTATTGCGGTCGTATTCAAAATTAACTACCGTATATAAAATATTATTATATATATATAGATATATATTCCGTTCTCAGAAGTGGCTATCAAATATTTCCTACAATAAACCCGTTTCTGTTTTACTTCCCTGATTGTAGAACACGTCGTTATGACGACGGTTTGTCATAATTGTTGGACTCCGGCCAGCCAGGTCTTCGCATTATTTTATTGAACTTCTGTTTTCATTGGTAAAGAAATTATGTTTTTAATTATAAGTGATATCAGAAAGAATAATCTCTAACGAAAAAAAAAAACAAAGACGAATCAAAGCAAAAAGAACACGCGGTCTTCCACGACGACTGTCAAATTAGCATCACAAACGAAAATAGCGTCATTCTAATTATTTTGATGACTCAAACTCAATACAATTAATCTCGCCGCTTCTCTGAACTGTCCAAACGGACGGACGGACTGAAATATCGTCGTATTTCGCGATATATAAACGGGCGTGTCAAATATCGCGTTTCGATTCCATGGTGCTGCGTATCAAAGACGTGGTGCGGTGCTCGAGACGTGACGGTGGCGGTGGCGGCCCGCAGTGCCGGCTCTTGGGTTTTACTTACTGTACGTCTAAGAATAGTCACATATTAATTAATTTTTATATTTGTTTTTGATATATGATTATTCTTATTATGTTATCAAAACTCCATCTGCTGTTGGATTCAGTATCATAATGAAGTTCTAATTATTATTATGTTTTAGCGTGTTTTTGGATCACGCTGTCTCCCGCACGCAAGGTCGCGCTGTGCCTTGTTACCAGAAAAAAGAAATAAAAAATACTAAACTTTTAATTTCCTTGAGTGGGTATCGAACTCGCAGCCCGTCGCTTTTACAATTGCACACAGGTTCATATATTATATATTTAAATAATATATATCTGACATTGTACCTATAATATAATCAATACGTTAAATAGTTAGACAGCGGAAATAATATGTCTAGTGCTGTACCACCAAATGTGTTCACATTCGGTCGAATTCCGCTGATCGGTAAACCGAGATGGCTAATGGTGGCGGAAGTTCGCTTAGATTAATTGTAATTATGAACATTTACGATCAATTTAGACGGCTCTCTCGATGTATTACTGGAATCGATATTTAATTATTGTTTAAAATCTTATATATATTATCGTATTTTAGAACAGTATGTCAATTCAGTAAAAGCCTCTAATTAAATAAATATTTTTTTGTAGATATATTTTGGTATATAAGCAATTAAATGATCTAACTTTTATAAACTATCAATATTTCGATGTCTGCAGTCCACAGTCATCGTCTACGCAGCGTCTAGAGCGACGTCCAAACCGTAAATCACTTTTCAAGACATTAGAAACACCGCCAAACTCAACGTAATAAAAAAATCTGAATAACCAAGGATTTAAATAACATAAAAATAATATCTCTCGTTTAATCCAGGCAAGTTTTACGAGGATATAAAATTTGATTAATACTCGCGGTGCTGTAACAGACAGACAAAGGTCGAACAATGTTGCATTGACCCATTTACGGATCAAATTCTCCATATTTTGGCGATCGGTCCAGACGAAACAAAGGCTTTTACATCTGGTTTATAATTATTTTGTATAAATTATCGCGGCGATACTGTACAATATCGGATCATACACGCAATGAGTGTGGGTTCGATTTGGACTAAGCAGATAACACGCATTTTTTTAAAGAAAATGTATAGTAGAGTAATGTGTCACTAGATTTTCACTAGATTTTCCCCCCACTGCCCCCCTCCACATTATACAAAGAAGAGATGCAATAAAAAATAAACTAATACAAAAGCAATATTTACTTAAGTCATATTTGAAAAACTCATTTTCGGTTGAATAATAATTAATTAATTTTTATAACATCTTTGTTTCCGTTGAAATGTGAGCGTCGGTGGCCGTCAAACGCTGATGGTAAGCTAAAAAAAAACAAAAAAAAAAATAGAAAATATATTTAATCACAATATCAGGAGCGAAATGAAATAATTTCGAATATTTCTCTATTCACTATCGTCGGCTAGAAGACATACGTCGTACAGTGTCAGGTTATTTTTCGATCTGTCACATGATTTGGACTATATTAATTTTGGCAGGCACGTGAGTTCGAGATGCCGACGTGGCTTGGAAATTGGGTAGAGGAGTGTCTTAACATTGGGCTCCCTATTGAAAAAAATATATACTTAATCATAAATTGTCTCGATTAAATCGAGAATCGATATCAAAAAGGAACAAGCCAAATACACAATAATTCTCGTTAAGAATCGAATTTATTCATCCCATATATTTAACTGTTGTGCCTTCCTCGCCGCGGGGCGCTATTAAATTACACGAATAAATTAGATCGACTGGTAATTAAAAACATAACTTATTAATAGTTGATTAAAGTTGTCGAGTTTCGCGCCTCGGATCCATTTCTGACACTATATTGTCGAATGTGAAATAAATATTGTGTAATGGAATTATTGTTATGAAACCTGACTGTGATGTAATGGTATATTATTATTATGTTGTGAAAGGATAATAGAAATCTTTATTTAGTATTATTAATAATAAATAAATAAGTAATATTATTAAGACTCGTGTTCGCGTAATATAAATAGGGATGAATAGTGACTAAGTATTTTTAATCTTCCACCGATTGTCTCTTGAGTGTCTCTCAGTAAACAGAAAGTTAGCAATAAGTAGTGATGTAACACTATTTTCTCTATTTACTATTTGCTGTACCTACTCCTCTAAATTCGAGGGAATCTCAATTGCTTTACTTTATTTAATTTTTTTTTTGCAAATATATTTAAACTTAATTGGATGAAGCAATATCATTTTTCATATATCATCGATAATAAGGATAGTCGTGTATGGCGTCGGTATTTATGGCATTGTCTAATAATGGTTGAAATATAGTCTAGATCTGGCCCCAGGCTAGTTCGTATCGAGCGTCCCTACCAAGTGTTATATAAAGTTACAACTTACAATTTAAATTTTATAAGAAGATAAATGATTAATAATTAAGTATCAAAAGTTAACCTTAAGAATGTATAGAATGACATAGTGGCTGATATCATTCGTAGATACTTTATCTGTTTAAGCGAAACAAATTGGATAATTTTACGAAGAGTTACGATTTTAGAATAAACGAAAAAAATGAAATTAGATAAAACCACTACATATAATATATTTAATTTATAATATGTCCATTTGTCATATCTAAAAGATTTACAACAACAATCTAGGTGTACAGTCATTTGGTTTCTGACGGCAGCCGTTATGGCTTTAGCGTCGGCTGCCATATTCTTAATAATAGACTTGAACAGTTGATTTTAAGACAAAAACGCACTAAAACATTATATTTACATTATTTTAATGTTTATTATGATCTATCAAATTTAATTTACATTTATTTATCTATCGTTTGAATATTAATATTTAACGTCAATAACCCTTAAAACCATTAATTATCTGTAATGCCAGTACAAAACATAATTTAATGATAAAATATTATTTTATTTGGCTACGTTTTAAGCGTTATAAACATTATTACTTCGCAAAGAATAAAAAATATTTTTATTTATTATTTTACAATAATTTAATTTATTAAATATAAAATATTTATTGTTTGACATTTGATTTATTTGTTGACACGATACGAAAAAGCGCGGTAAAATTTTACGATGTGAATTCACGAACAAACCGAGTACCAACCTAACAACAAAAGTACCAACTTCAAAAACAACAAAATATGAGGCGAGAAGAGAACAATAAACCGGTTGATTTATTTTAATAAAGTAATTTATGGGCACCGGCAAATTGGTCTCGTGACGGCCAGACTTATCGACTAACGAAATACGATAAAATCGATGTCGATATCTCGATATCTCGGACTAAAATTAATGATTTACTTATTATATATTGTAATGAGTATTGACTTCGCAATGTGTGTTATGGCGTATGGGACCGTTTTGTGATGAATATATATATTTTTTGGCATCCACATAAACATTGCGCGGTTACGTATACAAGAGACGTCAAATAAATAAGCAAAATAGTTTTGCGTAATAAAATGCGATATGAACAATTTCTCGACTCGACTCGACGATGTTTCGAATAATCGTAATCGAGGACAGCTGATAAGTCATCTCGGCCGTAAATCTGGTGGGTCGTAACTCGCGCGGTTTAATTACGAATAAATAAATAAATAATTGAATGTGAGCGGCCGCGGGCCTAATCGATCGTATCCGAAGTCGAGGTGCTAACAAGGGCCCGCCAGCGCACTGCCTCCCTCTGGAGCGTCCGTGTCGAAATTACATCAAATATTCTTTGTCGATTAAATAAATATAATTAGGTGTTAAGTTAAAATATATCTGCACATCTAATGATTTTTTTTAAATATTTATTTCGAAAGCGAAACTTTTTGCTTCAAAATATCATATTCAAATCAGTTTTATAATTACATCGTGTCGAGCGTGCCAGAAAGAAAACCAACAAATATTTATAGCGAGATTGAGAAGCGCAAGACAACTCTATAAAGAATATCTATATTAATATACATGAAACTAGATATCCCCATCCGTATCCCATTACAACAATCGGTAAAACTCTCCGCTTATGACAATTCTCTAAATGAAACTGATACCACCGATTCCAAAGATAGTGACCACGGAAGACCAACACCAGAAAGTCTTTTATTTCCAACGATTGACACGTATCCATTTCCTAAGCTGAGAATAGTTCCACCTCCACCTATTGCTATGAAATAAAGGGCATCACTCATCAACTGGCGACCATCGAGATATGCTGAGGAGATGTCAAAGATAGAGTCATTAGAATCTAATTAGCCCACGGATCAGTCAACGCGATCTATTTTAAATAAGAGTGAAAAATAATTTATATGACTCGGATTTTGCCAATATTTTGCATTTCGTAGGTAATTAGTTGATTTTTCGATCGAATTCTCAGGTGGTTGGGTGTGTTTGATGTTTGTTGTTTATGCGAGTGTTTTTTTTTTAAGGTTATAACGTTTATATTTGTGGAAAGCAGTTTTTATGTGCAGTAAAGAAATGTAGAGCAAAGAAAATTTATAAATAATTTAATAATGTTTTGTCGTGGGTTCGACTCCATTCGAGGAATTGATTATGACTTTTTGATTAGTATTTTGATCTTTTCGCTCTGGCACCAAAGCAAAAGTACAGCGTTGAGTTGCGTCATTCAATACGCAATGTTTCGAAAAATTTGGCAGAAGCGTAAACGAAGTATCTTAACACTAGTTTCCTTCTGCCTACTCCTCTATATGCGCGATGCAGCGTGGACGAGGCGAAAGAGGAATGTAGAGACCGTAGGGTTTGACGCTCCGTTCTCTCTGACTAACCCGCTAGGGATAAAGCGTGAAGCTATATATGTATGTAATGCATAAATTATGTGATGTAAGTCACTCACATAGCATATGTCTTAACTTTTATATAAATACATCGCTATGTTAATATTTGGTCCAAACGAAAAAAAATATTAGCGTATATTCTATTTACTATAAAAATAGATGGTAAATGAAAATACTGTAACTTCTAATAAATATGAAACAAGAAAAGACGTTTAAATAGAAATAGTAATTAGATTATATTCGAAATGTTGGCTTGATTGAAAGCTGTATCCAGGTCAGCCAAGGTGATGGATGAGGCTAAATTACCTCTCCAGACCTCCCCCCCATTCCCCCTCCCCGCACTAACGAGCTATAGCCCAAAAGATTATTTATAATAGTGTTGACAGCACTTCCGACTTATATCTCAGATATGTGGATACGATTTAGTTTTAAGAGAAATAATAGAACTTTATTATGTAATGACTATCTTTAGGAATATATAAAAATATTTTCTCATTGTCTAATAGACAAATAAAATATAGACGGAAATACGCGGCGTTGAACGCTGAAATTTGGCAAGTCATTTTCTTTGGGAAGTATAGGAGAGTTGTAAAGGAGGCGTCGGTTACTGGTTTTTATTTTAAAGTCCTCTTAGAGAACATAACTTTTTGGCATTTTTGTATGATACGTACAAGTATTACATATTTAAGTATTTTCTATTTATATACAAATATTAGTATTGTCATCTTATATATATATATATATATATAACCGTGGTCCTGGTCAGTATCTAAGTGGGCGCCGGAACTCGTTATCGTATACAGAGGTTATCTCATATCCGCGACACGCTATTATGTACATTTCCCACGACTCACCTGGTTAAAATTGTTTTATGTAAGATATTACGAATTTCCTTTTATATTATCTTATGTTTTGCTTTTTTGTTATTTCCTTTTAACTATAAATAAAATCAAATTAAATCAGATTTACACTGTATGCCTCATACAGCAGAATATGCAGAGATGACACTCTGTTCCCCACTTTCCGCCAAATTGAATTGATATAAATATATAACTACCTACAGTTTGATTGTATGTTTGATTATATTAAGAGTGTGAAAATAAAAGGCGTTGTCAGTCCGCCCTTGATCCCCGCTCCATCGGTAGGGCGGGACTTTCTTTCACGAGGATAATATATCATGTTAAGTTTATTTACCTATAACAACATTTAAAATGTTTATAATAATAAAACTGATTTTCTTATATAGTCCATTCTAATTATATAACTTAAAAGTAAATCGGCACTTATATTAAAATAAATATAACAATATAGATACATGTAATTAAGTTTGTTAAATAATCAAATAACTATAATTCAAAACAAACTAATATATTATAATTCCATAAATAGATATCGTAACAAACATATCGGCTATCGTCTAAGGTGGGCGCGGCGGGCGGAAGCGAAGCTATCAAAAAGAACCTATACGACACCGCTGCATCAGAACAACTAAGATGCCCCATTTGATTAATTTGAAACTGATATTGGACTCTAATCCAATTATACTAAATGTTAAAGATCAAATCGTGAATCGCGATTCGATTCCCCGATTGGAAATTGTATCGATATGTTCAAACTAAATTGCATTAACTGTGGTAATTTCTAAGTTCCAATAACAGATTAGCTATCGGCTAAGCTTATTAATTTCAAGGAAGTTAGAAACTATTAAATCTATTTAAATTAGGTCAGTTTCACCCAAAACAGACTCACGTGCGCACGCGCAGGCAGAGAGAGTAAAGAAACCTAGTGGTAAATACTCCATTCCTTATTTCCAACCGAATTCTATGACATTATTTCAGTTTCATGAAAACAGACATATTAAAATACTTTTATTATTAGTACATTGCAAAGTTAGTGGTAGCGCGCCAGCCTCTTTACGATCTCAGCATAAATCAAACCCGCACTACGCACGCCATTGTTAGAATAGAAAGTAAATGAGTACATAAACATTATTTATGTTGAAATACCAAATTGACCCTTTACTTTTACCTTTCCTCGTGACGCTGCCGTCTTGTTCGGGCTATGCTAATGCCGCATTGTGACAGCCTCTCCATTTGTTCTATCTGAACGGCATGAGCCATTGTCATCTTGCCCTTTGACTCTATTGTGTGTTTTTTGTTGCCCCTCTCTGTCGGATTATTTTATTTCCGTTATTAACGTGTAAGTTGTTTTGGGTCGCGTGGGACATTAAATTGATTGTGGGTTTTTGGTTTGTAAATTTGAAATTTGTTTGTTGACAAAAATTCTAATTAGTATTTCTTATTGGATTTCATCTATGAAAATTTTCACTACTTTTCTTGCTCTTATTATAAGAATATCTTTATAAATCTATCTATCTATTATACCTTTATATGTCTATTATTTTTCTTAAATTCCGTTTTCACCTAATTCTGGTGGCATTGCCTGTTGAGTGGTGAAACTCTACGCCGCGCTTTGCCCTGTTATCAGAAGAAGAGCGAAGATTTCTTTTCTTCGATATGAATTAAATAATTTATCTCGAGTAAATATAAATATATAAAATCAAAGCATAAAATCTATCAATTGAAATCTAAAACATGTTAGAACAAATTGTCATTTAACACGACGACGACCCAAATAGTGACTCGTCACGACCGGGACGCCGCGCTGCATTATTGTTTGGATTGTCATTCAAATGTCGGTTAGGCGAGGCCCTAAACGCGGTGGCAGTGCCTGTCTCGACACCTTCACGACACATATACACCTACTCCTTCATTTTAGTCATGTTATTTTGTGATGGAGAATCTAATGGTTTATTTATTCTGTTCATATATATATATATATATATATATATATATATGTTTTTCCTTAGGTAGGTTAGGCCAGAAGTGTCTGACACTCTGAAGCTGAAAAAAAAAACCATATTCAAGCTACAAATTGTAGTTTAAATAGAATAAAACATTAAGAATCTTAATACTTTTACGTAGCAATTTGCTAATAATAAAATTTATAACCAAGAAATAAAACTTGGTTCAGAAGAATAACAAGACATAAATCTAAATAGAGTAAATCACAAATATCAACATTGTAGGCTGTACTGTAGGACGATCAACAACGTTGCGCGCGCAACAAAATAATACTTATGATAAAGAAAATTAAAGGTTTCCAATGATATTTTATGATTCCTTGTAAGCGACAAACGATAGTCGTAAAAATAAGTGCAGCTGTAGTAACGTGTTATTATAACATAACGTAGATACAATACATATAAGTTAAAGACAAGAAAATATTATCATTAAATGAGGCCAGTCGTGACCGAGACGAACCATTTGACTGTAAACGCGACAGGTGGTGGGTTCGATTCTTACTTGAGGTAATGAATTATTTAATATTTTCATTCGTTCACTCTGGTATCGTGGTAAAGCACGGCGTTGAGTTAAGCCCGCCTCTGCCTACGGGATACAGCGTAAAGCTATAAGATACATACCACAAAGGAACACATTAATTAATAACATAAATGTGTATATTTTAGAGTTTTTACGAATACATAATTACAAATAAGTGGTGATGTTACGTTACTTTGTAACCGAATAACAGACTCGTTTTGACGGTCAATTTTCTCCAGAACCATAAAAAGAGTGAACGTAACTACATTTATAATAAATTACATTTGTTGTTGTTGTCCAGACCTATTGTTGTTTGGAACACTGATAATTACAACAATAATTTATAACTAAGAGACCAGAGCACACACCAAGTGAACATTTAGAGCCAAGTTTAAAATATTGGCTGGCGGACTTTTTACTTGGCTGTTTCGCGGCAAAAAAGTTGTAATAGCGAATGTGTTGAACTAATGCTATATCTGGCATCACTTCACACGGCTAGGTAGTTCAGTTTAGGGATTGTACTGGTTTATGTTCGGCGAGCTGCCACCATCACTTCCAGGATTCTATTGTTACATTCACCTGAACGATCCGTGCTCGTCGCCTTTAGCCGCATCCGAAGTTTGCATTGTTGCCATTTTATAGCCGGTGTTACCGTCCCCGCGGTGCCCATAAAGCACGGCACAGAACACGATACTATCCACCAGGATTCACCGGCGAAATGGGATCCCCGACCGCAGCCAACCGAAGCCACCGCAACGCCGATTTCCATTCATATCTAATAAATTGATACGAGCAGTTCTCGAGGCACCGGATTGGTCGAGGCGTGTCCCGGTTCGACTCTCGGCAGTTGTAAATCAACTTTACAACCTTTAATTACAGATATTTACCGTCTCATGTGAGCACGGGATATCGAGGGGGCCGCGCTCGCGAAAATATCGTATAATAATGGGTATTGACCTGTAATGACTCGCCCGTAGGTACTATCGGCCGCCTTTGTCTTGCTTCGTTCCAACGCGAGAGAATATTCTTTTCTGAATGATTGCCAATTACATCGAATGGCCTCCCGGATTCCACTAAGCTATAGAACATTTAAATATACTGCTCTGTTTTGATCTGAGTTCGTATAAATGATTTATGCTATATTAAGTTTGAGGTTTGAACGCGTCCACTTTTTTTTTTTATGTTTTGCCGCAATAATTTTTAAAATCGCTATCAATTTTGACATGTACCTATCACTCATAATTTAATCATATCTCAGGAACTGCGGGGGTGATAAAACTGTCAGGTTCCCGAGTGGTTCTAATAAGAAAGTGTTGTTGTGCGCCCGCGCAGCCCCACAATGTTGCACCGGATAGGGCGGCCGCCATTTTAATGTCTCTCAGACGGAATTACGCTGGATTGTTCTCAGCTTTACTGCACCTCGTGATTGATCGTCGTATCCTCAGCCTTATGTCATTCTCGCGCTTTACACTCGGAATTCGTACTACAAGTAATAAATATATATTGACTTATGGTAACTTAGCTTATTGCAAGTCGAGTTTCTGCATCGACGCGTATAAAAATTGTTGTATATAACGCGATAAAATATATTTGGACGTGAAAAATGTACCTACGTGCAAATAACTTTCCTATACTTTAAACTTAATTATTATTTAATAGCTACATGCACACAGCAAGATTAACCTTAACATTAGACTCTCTGTTCTCAACTCTACGTATTAATACTGTAAAGTTTAATATTAGCTTTCTTTTAATTTGTCACGTGAATTTGTAGGGAAGGCAATAATCGAAGTGGGAACAATCAATAACTACATTCGTCCGTAGTATCATTAAGTGTGTAAATTAACACAAGTGCGATCGTATTTCTAAATTAAAACTTCACTTCGGGCAATAAATTCTTCCACTCATAAAGTCTTAACGACTGTCTAAACAGGGGCTAGCTGTCGTTTATTACCTTAATATACGAATGTGAAATTAAATTATCGGACAACGATTCACGCTGTATCCCGCATACTCCATTCTAAAATTCGGAATATATATATATATATATATATATATAAAGCCGAACAGATTGATGTGGTTATGTATGTATGTCGCATTAAATTTAATTTATATCTTGAATCGTAAATATTTTACTGCCACATCGACTTGCTTCCTTGCGATTCGCATTTTCAGCATATGCGCGTTTCTATTTATAATGTTGTATTATTATTTACTTTAGTAAATAAATGATACTTATTTTGTATTTAGTATATAATGTTATTTGTGTGAAACTTGGCGCAAGCACAAAGTGTGACTGTAAACGCGGCTAGATGTGGATTCGATCCCCGCTCGAGGAAATGAAATATCTATTTATTTAATATTCCATTTATTAGTTCTGTTGTCGAGGCAAAGCACGACGTTGAGTTCCGCCATGACATGCCTCGAAAATTCAGCGGAAAGTTGGGAACAGTGTCTTAACACTTCCCTCTGCCTCCCCTGCTATGTGCGGGATACAGCGTGAAACTGATTTATTTGATTAGATTTGTTTTTAAGGTACATATTTTGTATTAAAATTATTTATTCTAACATATTTAGTAGTTTTATTAGTTTAGGATTTGTCCTAGTGTGGCTTAAATATGGAAATACGATATTAAACGTTTCCAAGCTACGAATATAGGCGAGTAATTGTGATTGATCGAGTAGTGAATCGAGAGGGGCGGGGCAATCAAAACGGTATCAGACCAATCAGGAGCCGTCGTCCTCTCTCCGTGCATTCTGATTGGTGGCTCGCAGGGTTGGGGCATAAAGGGCCTTGATATAGCGTTCGATAAGAGGTATAAGAGGCGTAGGATGTCGATTCGATCGGTTATCGCGAGGCTGCCGTTGTCTGATAGGTCGATTGTAACCGTAACCCTTGTTAGCTTTTCCGTTGAATTTTATAATAAATGTTTTAGATTTTCGAAGATAAATATAATAATTTTATAGCAAAATTTTAGTGGGGAACGGTGTGTCTTAACACTAACTTCTCTCTGTCAACTTACTAAATTGGTTTTTTTCATTTTATTTCACCTATTACTGAGGATTTGGATACAAAATGACGCCATAACTTAAAAAATGGCTGTAAAAAATGAATATTTTAAAATGGTTACACTTGATGGAGATTAGGGAGCAAATCATACGTTATTTACAATCCTTTATCAACACTGGGGGCGTTAGAGTCGGCGATTTACGACGCAGCATTTCGTACACAAAAGAGAGCCTCTCTAAGCGACATCGATTGCCAATAAATATGAAGTAAAGTGCGAATAATCGATACAAATGCAACACTGTATTAGTGTATAGGGGAAAAGAATTCATTCTATTTGAAGCGTCGTAAAACGTGGGTTCAAATCCATAATATATTTAGTAAGGTTTCGTAGGAAAAGCAATAATTTGTCACAATTGGGCGCGATTAGATTGGCTCTGTCGACGATTGGACATACGTCGTAAATTACAGGTTAAGCGGCAAAGTTGTGTATGTCGTTACTGTGTACTGTTTGGTTGGTTGAAGTGACCATTTTCATTGGTAGGGTAATATAAATAGCGAGTGAACGGTGCTCGGCGCACGCGCATCGAATCGCGCGTTTTCCGTCGGGGAAGGCGGTTAGTGGAAATCGTTATTGGGGTGATTGCTTTCATAAACAATACCTTTTGTCCATATTTCTTGTAACCATTTTGTTATTTAGTAGAATAACGGAGCCCTTCGCTAGTTCTGCTGCAATGTGTTGCACCTACACCTCCAGTTAAGAATGCGTGCCTTATCTATCTATACTTTTCAATGGAATACCATTTATTTATTGAATTATCCATTTGTTCCTATTGTTTTAGGTATGTTATGTCGGTGTAATGGAAATTGATTTTTTCATGGTTTTATAGTTTTCTTTCTTAAATATTATGATGTTAGATATAACATTTATTGTCAAATCATAGAAAACTTGCAGGTTATAATTGCAATATTACCTACATGTAAAATTGTTTTCATTATTAATTTCCCGCTCTGGCAGTCTTAGTGCGGCGTTAAGTTCCGCCAAAAAATATATAATGTCTCGGATCATTGACGAAGGACGGTGACTAGGTTATTATTTAAAATAATCCATTAATTGAAGAACACTCCATTAGAAGGCTCGGCATTTACTCCAATTTTAGCACATCACGTTGTACTTGAACGTAAGTACGGCAATTAATCTCTGAAGGGGTGACGGCCCAACCCCCACCCCTGTCTCCAACCCCCCTAACCCTGTTCCCAGCCCCCAGCTCCCGGATAACCAGGATGATTAACTGCAGACAGCGAGACGGATTGACAAATAGTCCGACGGTATTTGCTAATGCCTCGCGTTCATCAATAAACGATCCTGTTTCGCGTTTTATTATTTATTTTGGAATTGTTTCCCCTTTTTTCACTGTAGATATTGGAATCCAAATTGACTTTGGAGAATGAAAAATTATTTGTGTTGCCACTTTACACAAATTTATTTAGATATTTTTTCCCATTATTATTATTATTATTATTTTAATGTTTAAATGTATAGCGGAAAAGAGACGTAAATTAAAAAAAAAACATTTACAAAAATTCCGAATCCATAACCATACATAAATATTATATTACCATGTTTGTTTGTTTATATATTACAACCACCGTACAGCGGAATGCGCTATCTGATATTACGTAACGCGCGTTGTCGCTTATTCATCGTCACGTCATTACATTTTACTGAATAAGAGGTACACCCAGTGGGCATCTTAGATATGTATACAAGAAACCGACCGCCACCAGTTGGACTAAATCCGTCCGTCCGTGCGTAAACATAAATCATTGATCGCACGATGCGTTGCGATTTACTATGGCAGTGACTTTATTGCCGCGCGCTTCGCTCGATGTTCCTTGATACTTGTGTTGTATTTATACTTTTGTGGACTACTTGGTTAAAATACTGTCTGACCATACATCAGGTGTCTGTTCAGTTAATATAGTTCTTATACTAACAAATCTAGAAACACATTTCCCACCATGGAGTTGGCGCGTGGAAGCGGTCATTATTTTATTAAAGTTTCTTTAACGTTTAATATACGAAGTGCATACGCAGACAGCGCACGCAACGCGTCAATGTGGAATCAATTAAAAGTTCAATTTTGAAATAAAAAAAATAATAATTTGAAAAAATCTCAACTTTTCCCGACTTTACCTTAAAAAGATATTTGTGTATAAAAGTTTGTAATTATTAATTTTTTTTTGATGATTCTAAAATGCTTATAAAATAGATGGTACAATACGAACTTTCCTCTTTTTCCAGGCACACCAATTAATCGGCTGCCTATCATGGCGAAATCTGTATTGGATCTTTACGAGCTCTACAACCTGGTGATAGCCCGCGGAGGTCTCGTGGAGGTCATCAACAAGAAACTCTGGCAAGAGATCATCAAAGGCCTGCGTCTTCCTTCCTCTATAACTTCGGCCGCATTCACTTTACGCACACAGTAAGTAATAAGCGTTTACCTAAGGTATTTTAGTAATTTCGACGGTCCGTATGTTAAATAAAATATATATATATATAAAAAAATATATATATTTTGTTGCTGTCTTGAACTACTACAAATGTAGTTTTCTAGCTAGCTTATATATATAGAACATAGCTTATACTTCAGACTTACACATAAAGCCCACTTTATGTGTAACATAGTGTCTTAACACTAGGTTCCCGCTACGTAGTAAACTATATGCGGGATACATAGTGAAGGAAAAAAAAAAACATATGTTATTCTTAGTAGTTTATTTTGAAACATTATTCTTTGACTATTTGTTTTATTTGAATTTTAAAAATGTAAATAGTACGTAAGTATTGGCAGATAAAGCATACGCGTAAGAATTAGTCATCTCTACATGTTACGGATTTAGTTATTTAAAATAGATATGTGGGTCGTATTTGAATAAGCGTTAAATTAAATAATGAAATATTCTATGGACGACGATGTGTTTATTTGTTAGAAAATATTTATGTATTTTATAGATAACCCATGAGGTACTCCGTCATAATTAAGTACCTTATAGAGAGATAGTTCTAGTAATCTGTCAACGTTCTACTGTACAGTGGAAATTATATTAGGTTTTTTTTATCAGTAAAAAAACAAATATTTTTCATCAAAGAAGAAGGAGGCTTCTGTTCTGCTATGTGTTCTTTAATGTCACACTGTTTGCGGAAAATCAAATTATTAATCAAAACACGAAACAAAATCTATATTGTTAATTTTAATCATACCGACATTAAACTCAACGATCTACTCCAGTCGCGGCGCAGGAGCATAAAGTGGAACTGTAAACGCTACCGGTTGTGGGGGTCCTACACGAAGAAATGATTTTTATCTTGCTGCTCTGAGGTAGAGGCAAAACGCACCAAAAAAAGGAGAACAGAGTGCCTTAACACTATGTATTCTCAGCCTACACTGCTGTGTGCGACATATATCGTGACACAAACAAAAAAGTGTTACAAATTTTTTAAAGCATTTAGTATTAGGACAATATTATCAGACTCCAAATTAAACAATGGGTCCGATCGTCCACGTGTGGTCTCAAGACCCAGCACTCAACAGCCCTTCCATATTCGACAGCGTTATTATCTCACACTTTCACGACCGCCAGACAAAACTGCCCGAGCTGTGGTACAATAGAGTGGTACGTGACGTGAGCGGCCAGCGCGACTGTATGACAACTTCACACCTTAATAATTAATAACTTGGCTCATCTCGACCGATATTATTTGTCATTTATCTCAGTTCCTTCACCTCGCCTTTTGTCGGTGCCACATAAAGGTGTTATTCTAATTCAAACTGGGCACCGTTACGCACGACATGGATTTTAAGCGCAACCTCCTCGTTGGTTACTAATTACTCTGTTGACGATATAGTGGTGTAATTACAATGTATGTGACAGTATACAGGGGTTCAGAGTTTGAATCTCGTTCGAGGGAAAAGTATTTTTATTAATTTGATAACAAAGTAGGGTAAAAAATAAGTGGACTAAACTTTTTATCACAATATATCCTAGGTATCTTTCCGAAATACTTATTCTATATAGAACAAGCAAAAAGAAAAAATACTCTACCAAATTGACTATAAAATTAACTTGACCTTTTGAAAAGTAGAAGTCTGACAAAGAAATTTAAGCATTTAAGTAGGCTAATAAAAAAAAGCTATTTAAATTAGTAACAATATCTCGGAAAGCTCATAAAACTTGATCTAACGTCTTCAAATTAAATTAATGATCCATTTTATTGGAAAAAAGGTGACATATATCTAAAATTTTTTATAGTAAGACATAAAGTGAAATATTACAATTTCTAATATATCCAAACTCTAATAGGATCTCAGGCTATTGTTAGACATTTGAATACATTCACTACTTACATAAAATTAGAGCGCGGTAATGACGAACGCTATATATTTAGATATCCTCACACAATGATGAAAAGGCAGCCGACTTTTTTACGAACAGACAGACGGCTTTAATGTTGGCATTTAATATGAGTTATGGTACAGAGAGGTGACAATGTGTTCAAATAAAATTGACTTGTCGTTGAATAGGTATTAGGATGTTCTTTTACTATACTTTTTGATGATCGAACTAGTCACGTGATTTATAGACCCGCTCTCACTCACGCAGAAGATAATGTAAGAGATATAACTAATATTTCAACATTATGATTTGTGAAGGGTATTTTTTTTTAATATAGCTCGTGACATCGTTTTTGGTGTACAGTAAAGATTTTTGATATTATTTTTTTTATTATACCTTCAATTGGTAAACAAGTTGAGAGACGATCTTTGCTTTATTTATTTTCTTATTTTTCGTAACTCCCGCATTCTTAAGCATTCACAATGAATTTATTGACGACTTGCTCTGTCATGCTTTAGATATATAGCGAGGTGGTTGGCGGAACCTAACGCCGCATATCTAACAAAAGGAGAAAACGACAACTTATATTACATACTTCCATAAAAATATGCCAATTTACTAGGAATCAAAATTATTCAACTATTTTATATTTATTATTTATTTCCAGATATATGAAATATCTATATGATTACGAGTGCGAGAAGAAGAACCTGTCGACTAGGAGCGAGCTGGACGCGGCTATCGAGGGCAACAAGCGCGAGGGGCGTCGCGCCTCCGGACCGTACGATGCGCAGGCCGCCTTGGCCATGGTCAGTATTGTATGTACCGACCTATGCTGGATTTTTTTTAAGATGTAATTTTTTTTAATATGTCACGAACATATAAATGTTGTTTTATTTTTTTTTCTAATAGTATATGTGTTTTGTAATTAAATTGAAAGAATAGCTGGAGTGTGTGGGTTGAGTCCGTCGTGGACTGGCACTGTCAACGTAAAGGTTGTAGGTTCGATTCCCACTGGAGTATTGAATTATTCAATATTTATATTTTTTCGCTCCGGCAACAAGGCACTTCCTCAAGAATTCGAACACCAGGTTCCATTTGCCTACTCTGCTAAATCCGTTATACAACGTTAAGTCGAAAAAAATAATGTTAATTAACAATAAAATGTCTTCCAAAGCCACCCTTAAGCCGAGTGCCAGCGTCTCTCGCGCAGTTATCCCAGCACATGCCGATGGCGGTCCCCATGGGTAATGGAGTCGCCGGGGTGCCCCGTCTTCCCCCCCTGCCGCACGCTTCGCATATGTCACAGCACGAAATGGAGTACCGCGTCAGGGAATATATGAGGATTCTACAGCAGCAACGGGATTTGATTAGGAATGGTAAGTATTATTGTAGTAATTGAAAAAAAAATTAATCAGTTTCACGCTGTATCCCGCATATTTCGCCGAATTATGAAGGCATTGCATGTTGAGTGGCACTCTATGTATCGGTGCCAGAGCGAAGAAATTAAAATTTAAATTTAAATAAATATTTCACTGCCTCGAGTGAGGATCGAACCCACACCCATATGCCGCTGCACCACGAAATGTAATCAAGATAAAGTTTTTAAATGATTAAGCTTATTAGTAGCTTATTAGTGTAACAGTAGACTTTTAATAAAATCGACGGTCCATTGTATAATATAAAGTCTATTGAAAGTGTAAAATCGTGAGAATTTAGAGTTTAGTGAAGTTAGGAACTGTCGGGATATTAACATTAAAAAAATTATCAGCATTTATAATACAATAGCATAGAATAGACGTATACCTATTAGCCCAAGATCCAAGGGCCCCCAGACCTACGTCATTTAAGCAAAGCTGAAATTCAAATATATCAAGTAACTAGAAATGACATTACACTACATTTTAGTATTGATTTAAGTTAACTTAATCATTAATAATAATAATTTTATTACTGTTCTCCACTCAGGGTCAGAATCTCCTCCACCAGGACCTTCAACGTCATCTCCTAGAGAGGCGGCGTTGTCAGCGCTCGACGTGTCACGACTTACACTATGGTCACTCTATAATAACAATAACAGCCCACAAAGTTCCACGGACCTGGAACCACAACGGTATAATAATTATTATTTTATTAGGGATTTTTAAGATAGTGGAGAGTGAAAGAGTAGAAATCGATTCGTTAAGTTGTATTTTGAGTTCAAATAAACTTTTTTTTTCTTAACACATATTCATTTGATCGGTTGGTTTGTCTCGACGTACTGCTGATCCCAGAAGAATTAAAGAAATGACTACATCACATCTTTGAAATCTTTTTTAAAATTTTTTTTTATGGGAGAGGACAAGGCAAACGAGCGTTCGGGTCACCTGATGGTAAGTGATCACCGCCGCCCACGACTCCATGCAACACCAGAGGAGCCACAGGTGCATTGCCAGCCTTTTAAGGTGGAGATGAAGGGCACCGGGGCCCGGCATTACCTAATGCGAAACGCAGTGGCAAGGGCCACTACTGCACGCCGGTTTTTAAATGTCGGGGGTGGTATTAAATCCGGTCGAGTCTGTCCATGCGTGTTGCCATTACTGGCGACGTGACTCTACCACACGTACTTTAGTCGCCTCTTACGACACCGACAGTACCAGGGTGATCCTATTCTAAAGCCGGGACCACACGGCTAAAATCAAATCTGATTGCAAGTAAATTTTAAACTAATTTTTTTTTTCTTTAGCGATTTTCAGAGTCAAATCATTTAAGTGTTTAACGAAGAGCGTTTCTCACTTACAGCGAAGCCCTAAACCTCAGCGAGAGCCCCACGCTACCACCCCACCAACCCACCAACCAACGAAACAAGCGCGAGGCGTGCCGCTCTCCCCCGCCGCCCCCCAAGCGGCGCACGCCCATGCTCCGTGCGCCCCCCTCGCCCCCCACGCCCCCCACGCCGCCACCCGCGCGCGCTCCTACCTCCCCGCACTCGTCGCCCCCGCACGGGTCGCAAGTCAATGGCACCGTCAATAACGGAATTGGGGCTGCTTTTAAGATTACCACGCGAGGTGAGTTTTAGCTTATCTTGTTGAATACAGTACTGGCTGGCGGAACTGAACGCCACGCTATATCAAACATTTCATTCTCCCATCTTGCATAGTGAGAAAACTAAATAATAGTTACGACTCGCGGCCGCTATGAAGTTAGGTTTAATTAAGGATTTATTCTTACTTCTGCTCGTTTTCTTCCCATTATTAAATTTATAGATAATTTATTATATGTTATTTTGTATGAAATATTATAGCAAATAAAATAACATATTCCTTTATATCTCTTCCCCAGGCGACGCAGAGAGCGGCGACCAACAGCTAGTGGTCACAATGGAGCTGAACGGCGTCACGTATGAGGGGGTTCTCTACCCTTCAAAGAACGGTCGGAACGGCCATCGGAATATGGTTTGTTAAATGTTTATAAATATTTAGAATAATGAAATAAGAAATTACATTTATCAATATCTGTTTTATATAACAAAAAAAAATGTAAAAAATAGCAAAATTAATATATTAATTACTAACTGATTATAATCAGGAAAGTAAACTGTCAATATGTTTATATTGAAATAAAAATTTAAAAAGCTTTTTTTCTATTTTATTACAGTTTTAAGACACAAGAAGTCCTCAACCAGTATAAAAGTAAAAGCGAGAAGAGAGAATTTCACTGCCGAGACAGAAGCGACCGTTTGTCGGTGTCCGATGGGTCAAATGACAATTTTGTAAATATAGTTTCTAATTATAAGTTATTTATAATTTGGTAGTACGGTGTTTTTTTTTTACATGATTTTTTTTCTATGTAAATTTTTGTAAATAGTGACAATTTGTATCGTTTAGTATGTCTGTCTGTTTCCGTATATGGTGTATAAATAACATGCTTTGTGACAGTATTGTAATCTAGTTATTTATAGTTGAACGTCTTGGATAGTTGCTGAATTAGATAAATAGTGTCGTCATACGAACTCACTCAATATTTGAACTTTGAACAGTCTCGAATACATTACATGTCATTTATTTAAATTGTGCGTAAAGCTTGGTGAAGTAATCTGTTTTTTTTTTCCATATGTTAATGCAGCTTTCTGCATAGTTTAAACTTAATATTGACACCATTTTTAATATTATATATAAGTAAGTATATTATAAGAAGTTTGTAAGGTAGAGAAGTAAAATTACTATTTCATGCCATTTCCCTAGTGTAGCGTAGTTTTTAATCATAGTGAAGTATTCAAGCGGAAGTCAGTTGTTGGCAATCGGCTCTCGGTATCCGCGTATCGGTTCGGTTGGTCCGGTGTCGGTTGTTCAAAGCCAAGAATCGCCAGCCGATTGTCGACAGCGCCATCCCAAATATTTTTTTCTATAAGTAAATATTCATCTGTTCAGAAAAAAAACTACTGTCATTTAGTAGCACGCGTATAATGTAAGTGCAATAAATGATATCTAAAATAAACAAAAAAAAAAAAATCTCACACTTTATCTAATCGCGGTAGAAGCGTATATTACGATAGATAGTAGTGAAGTAATGTTATAGTTATGTAATGCTTTGTAAATGACTGATTTTCTTAGTTTATTAATTAATTAATTTAATTGTTTCTAATATTTTAATTGTTACAATTCGATGTATACTAGCCTACTAGGTCGAGTTTTGTAGCAGTACATTCCTGATGTACGATATTTTTTTAAGAAAATTTCAACATGGCCTACTTTTGCAGGTAGTGGCGGCCAGATAAGTTAATGATTTTCGTCTTACACCAAAAAAAAAATATTATGTATTCAAATAATGTACATGAATAAATATTATAATTATGTATATACATATATAGTTTCATTTCTCCTTACACTGCTCCTCTAAAATAAGTATTATATATATATTAATAATAATTTTTCGATCTCTTAATTCAGAGAGCGCGAAAGTGAATTGTTCTTTTCATGTTAAGGTATTTTCTGTAATTTTTAAAATTTATTTAAAAAAGTTAAATTTCTGGGGCACTAGACTAGTCGTGGATACCCCACCCAACCCCTCCATGTCCTATGCCCAAGGACTAAAAAAGCGTTTAGTTTATAGAATAACTTATATGTTAAAATAAAAATTTTAATAAAAGTTAAATTAATCACTTTCTTGCTATATGATTTAAGTTTGTGTTCAAGTATTTGTTTTATAATTAAAAATAATTTTAATTTAAAAAATTAAGTACCTCTTCTTTTATTATCGGTGAAAAAAAGTAAAATTAAGTTTTACATCGGCATAACAAATAAGTCAAAAGAGTTTATGAACGTAATATATTTTTAAAGAATAATATGGGTAGTGCAAACTTTTTCAAATATCTCATGAAATTTTTAATTTTTAAAATTTTTTTTGGCTCGTCTGCAGTTTAAAACGTTTAATTGAGAAAAACTAAAATCATTGTTTGTAAGGAACTCTCCGCCATCTATTGTTTCAAAAGAACTTTTAGAAAAAGATATTGCATAAACTGCCATCTATCGGCGCAAAGTAATTTTAATATATATTTTTGATGTCAACTTTGTTTCGTTTTTGAGTCGTTTTTATGTACCTAATAGAGATGGCGCTTTTTAAAATTTTACACAATATTTTTTTGTTCATATATTTTATTTTGTTTTTACACTTTAGCTGAAAAGAAATAAATAATTTAGTATTAAAGGTTCTTTCATTTATCCCAGAATCTACGCTGTGGGCTGAAAATGTAACTATGAACTGCACTGGGTCTACTGCGCCAAGTAGCGTTGTTGTGAATTTACTCCTTAATTTTTATTTATTTATTTATTATTATTTTAGGTCCACTATATATATATATATAGTATATAGTATATAGTAAAAGGAGACCATAATAAAAATAATCCATTACTGAAAACATCTATTCAGTCCGGCAGTCCTTCACTGAATGCCCGTACAAAGCGCTGCAATTCATTTTGTAATCTACCGACATATTTCTCCACCATCTTTAATTTACTCAAAATAATTCTAATAATAAATTCATATTTTTTATTTCAGTATAATAATATTTTTAACGATACAATTAACAATGATATAATAAATGTATAATTTTAAGATATCATATACATATACAGATATTGTGGACATTTCTAGTTTGCTAACTCATTGAATTTAAAAATATTTTCGTGTATAGTTTTTATTTCTTTTTTTTTTTTTAGCGACGACCTTTCTCCACACTATTACTTTTTAAATTCAACCATCCAAACTTTATATTGGGTAATGTCTGAATCTTATGATCTATATCAGACATAGACATCAACAGAGGGTTCCCCAGGTGTCTTATTAAGACACTTTAGTCCCCTTTTTTAGTCAAATTTTCGAAAATTTACGAAATGACCGGTGATATTACATTTGAATGAATATGAATTTCGTTAGTGTGTTAAAAATAGTCAAAACATCATCAGAATTGTGACAGGAAATTAATTACTTTCTAACGATGCGATCCAAATTAGTTTTTCACGGTAAAACTGCGATATAGTTCTGCGACTGCAAAACCAAACAGAAATCTAAACAATTTCGTTTGGACAGACGGACGTTAGCTTTTGTGTGAAATAGATAAAATGCTGTTTGCCCTAAAGCTTTTTGCGAGATTGAGTTAAGCTTATCTCTATTTTTCTCGTATCATTTCTTCTTGTATATGTGTTGTTTAGGGGATTTAGATGAAATTTCAAAACACTTGAGACATTAATTTGACAAACAGGTAATTTGAGGCTTCTTGAAGTTGTGTATATAGGTATTTTTTTATATTAAATTTAATATATAATCAGCTTCACGCTGTGTACACACAATGCAGGGTAGGCAGAGGGAATAACCCAGTGTTAAGACACTCCGTTCCCCACGTTCTGCCGATTTTAGGTGGCATTGCGTATTGAGTGGTAGAACTCAATTTCGCCCTTTGCCTCGACATCAGAGCGAAGAAATGGAAATATAAACATAAATAAATATTTCACTTCCTCGAGTGGGGATCGAACCCACAACCGTCGCGTTACACTCACACACGCTGCCGCTGCGCCACGTTATATTATAATATTATAATATACGCACGTAATATTATAATATTATATAAGAAAATGAGAATATGAATTTTCAAAAACAGAGTTAGCAGGGTTACTTACTGGGCAAGCGCGCACAACCGTAGACCGCATCAACGCTCGTCAGGCTTGATGCGGTCAAACGCAAGCTTATTCAATATGTACATAAAAAATTTTTTTTACTCTGTTCTCTTCAAAGAATTTTTTCCCCCTCAGTAACATAAAAGGAATACAGAATTCAAATACTAGCATGTCACAAAGTCATTACGGTACTCAATACCACTGGCTGAAATGTCATAGTATAGAAATGTAGTGCGTGCAATCACGTTGTATTGCCGAAACGCATTCTGGGCAAATGGGGTGGAATCACGTTATAGATACCTAGTAGTGGGTTGTGGGTGGTGGGTAACATAACGAGCAATGTATAGAATTTTCTATACAATGCGTAAAAAAATAGAAGTTTTGTAAGAAAGCAAACAAGAGTAGGTCTTGACACTGAATTGTCTTCGCCTACACTGATAAGCGGGATTCTGCTTGAAGCCATGGGCGTAGGAATATGGGGACCAGATCGTCTGTGCCCACTCCAGAATAGTCTGGCGCAACATAAAACACGCCATTGCGTGAAGCTATGAATGTAAACATTATAATGGGTAAAAAAAGACAAAATACGTAAATTATGCATCTATTTTATAAATAAAACCGTAATAAAATATCATATAATTTGTCATGAAAACCTCTAATACATAATATAATATAAAATGTGACATTTTAAGTTAGATAAACGTCGTCGAGCAACCGCTGGGAGAGGAAATCTGCTTTTCCCGGTAAATTGAATGCGGAAGTGAGGTCAGTAGTTATAACTTATAGCCGGTGGCTTTGACTTCTCTTAATGTACATGAGTATATAGTCATACTTACAGACTCCGTTTAATTAGGATTATGTGGTATTTACATAATATATCTCGTAATATTAACTTATATTACTTATTTTTTATCTTCACATTGGCAATGGGAACCTAGTCTTGTTATCTAAGAAATTTATTATAATTGATTGAGTTTTGTTTTTCTTTTCCAATAAAAGAAAAAACAATCTTTAAGACGCCACATTTATAATCCTTTATAACATTCAGTTTAAAATTAAAAATTCAAGTTCAATTTAAAAAATATTCTTGTTCAAAAAGTCAGTTGAATAGCAAACTATAAATAACTATAGACCAACGATCGAGCCATTGGAGACGCCAATGCCCAACAGAAAATGTGATGAAAAAAAAGAAAAGGTGTGAAATTGAGGTACAGCCTTATTTTGGTGACGAAAATGATTTGGAAATCAGCTTCACGCGTGTAGTAGGATAGAGATAGAGGGAGCCTAGAGGTAAAACCCTTCTCTCTCTCCGGAGAGAGAAAATGATGAAATTTAATGAAAAATGGTTTGTAAAACCATTTTTGCGTCAGTCAATTATTCATATAGATATAAGTACCTACTCATACTAGTTTTCATCGACAGACGCACCCGCAAATTAATAAATTTAATATAGTTAAGTGTTTTCAAGGTAAACATAATGAATATTAACAACGTTGATATGATGAGTACATACCTTATCGACATCTATGAACAGAAAATTAAATATACAAATATGTAATTACTTGCTGTGGGTGAAATTAATTTCATATAAGATTAATATATTATGTTTGACTAATGAAAAGTAAATGTGAAAATGTGTAATATAAATCTAGAATATTTTCAAATAAATTGTAATTTTAATCTGTGGTAATTTATTATAATAAAGAATAAATATCAGTATTTAATTTGGTTTTTTTTTTCACTTTTTCAAAGCAGAGGCTGTTTTGGTAGCCAATAATTCGTGGATAATCAGCCCTCCTCTGAGCCCTCTTCTGTATGTTATGTATGACACTGTGTTTTCTCTTTTATAGCCATTCCATATATATCAAATCGCATATATAGAAAAATTTGAATTTACAAACTCTTTGTATATAATAAAGTTACAAAGAGTTGAATTCAGCTTCACGCTCTATCCTGCACATAGCATGGTACGCCAAGGGAACTTAGTGTAAAGACACTCTGTTTTCCATTTTCCGCCGAATTTTCGAGGCGTTGCATGTTGAGTGGTGGAACTAAACGCCGCGCTTTTTCCTTGGTGCTCAATACCCTGAAATGCGATCGAACCCACAACTCGGTCACACGCTTGAACCCCTGCGCCACGACAGCAATATTGTTTACGCCAACTACATTTATTCAACAAAATCATAATAAACCTAAGTATGTTAAAAAAAAGTAATTACTTTAATTATTAAATGGAATAAGTTAAAAAATATAAATTATATTGTATAAGTAATATTAAAATGTTTGGGCGGCAGGCTAGGGCGGGCGGCGGGGACCGTCAGTCGAGATGCGTCTGCCGGAGGAGTCGCATGTCTCTTGCCCCCGCGTTATAGTATTCGTTCAAAATAACTATATCCACATAAAGTCAGTTTGTTTTTAGTCAGTGTTTTGAGTTGGCAAACTCAATCTCTGTGTGTATGTATGTGTCTTGCGTCCAAGGTTAGGAACAGGTAACTTAAATTAAATAATAAAATATTTTTTTTAAATTTAATTTTATTAATGATATAATATTAATTGTCAAGTGTCTGCGTGTACGCAATATAAGTGAAATATTTGAATATACTAACGTGTAGTACTTACTTTAATATTGTAAATAACGCGTTGGAGTATTATCAAATTTGTAGGTTTTATTTTCGTGAGTCGTTGACGTCACCAGCTAATGTGGTTATCAAATAAACATACCAATGTTAAAATGCACGATAACCGCTCTTATTTATTACTATAGAATATATATTTAAAAAAAAAAATGTGTCGCTTAGTGTATATTTTTTTTATATTTGTAGTGTCTTTTCCTTAATAGTTTCAGTTACATTAGCCACGTGGTGGCGCAGTGGTACAAGCGTGTGATTTAACACTACGATTGTGGGTTTGATACCCACTTGGAAAATTTTATTATTATTATTTAATGTTTTTACTTCTCTCTGGATACAAATAAACGCGACGATAAGTTCCGCCACTCGGCTGCTTGTTGAGTGGCAGAATTCAACGCCGCGCTTTGCCTCGACACCAGAGCGAAGAAAATAGAAATATAAACTAACACTCGAGGAAGTCAAATATAAATAAATATTTTACTTCCTCGAGTGGGAATCGAACCGATAACGGTCGCTTTATAGTCACACCCTTGTGCCACTGCGCCACGACGGCCTTATTAATGTATAGATATATTTATATTTTATGGGTTATATGGAGAACACCTACCATAACATTTCAACATTGATAATGGAGTTAATGGAGTTGTAGATTCATATTCAGAAAATATAATTATCAATATAATTATTCTTTCAACTTTGAACGTGCAACCATTGAGTATTAAATAACAACTGAGCCGTAAAGGCGTTTACGGTGCGGCAGTTACTTGTAATTCTATTCCTAGGGCTGTAAACGTCCGCTTCTTTAGTGTACGGGTTGCAAAATTTTCATAAATATTAATATTGAATGTGCCGTACCGTTCACATGCTTGACTATTCTCGATGGCCACGAGTTCTGAATTTCGTCGAAGGTTTTTTTGAATGTTACCTCAGTTTGGTTAACTTAAGATGATTAACAAGTTATCAAAATAATCTAATAAAGGAAGGAAAAAATAAATAAAATTTAGAATGCTGCCTAAATTGTTATATTTAAGGAAGTGTGACCGTAAAAACGATGGTGGTGAGTTCATTCCCCACTCGGGGGAATGGATTCTTTTCGTTTCATCGCTCAGGCAAGATACAGTGTGGCGTTAAGTTCTGCCAATTGACACGCAATGTCAAACATTCAGTGCGGGAAACGGAGTGTTTTGACACTAGATTCCATCTGCCTACCAAACTGTGAGGGAAATAAAAATAAGTTGAAATAAAATTAATAAAAAATACAAACGATGCGAATAAAACCAAAGGATTACAATAGCAAGATAAAAACTTCTGGAGACGTTGAGAGAACATTCTGGAGACAACGTCTTTAGTGGCTGACGGCAAAGCCGCGCTTTGCCTTAGGCACCAGTGAAGAACATGAAAATATTTAATATGTCACTTCAAGTGTAAATCGAACCCAGAACCGGTCGTTACAGTCACGCTCTGTGCTCCTGCGCCACGACGGGCCTCTGCAGCACATGCTATGCTTGTTTGAAAACTTAAAATGTATTCACTGATTTACATCTTGAGTTATTTGCTCTTCCACATGAAGTATCTTTACAAATACCACATTATCTATTGCAGATCATTATCCAGTTTTCTTTCATCGTCAACTTTCCTTTTGTATTTCTATAATTATTTGATGTTTGTCTATTTTCTTTATGTTCAGGTATCTTTTGTGTTCTGAAGGTAAAAATAAAGTGTATAGTTTTTAAGAGAAATAAAAAATGTGTTTTTTTTAATCTAAGTGCTAATAGTCCTATGTTTTTTTTAATTGAAAATCATAGACCAAAAATTAGGTTTAAAATTAATCTAAAACCTAAGCATACGCTATATTAATAATTCAAAATAATTATACAAATTAAGCTTTAAAATGTAATATGGGACTAATATTTCTGGCTTACTGGTTTCACTATACATGTCTTGGCTCCATCAACATACCAGCTCGACGATACAAAATCCTTTATATTGTAATTTTAATTATCCATTAAATTATTGTAAGTGGATCAAATTCATGTTTAAATTTTATTACAAAGTTACAAATCTACGAGTATATAATAAAACAGTTAAAATTATGTTATTTGTTGTCCAATTATCTTAAAAATACGACACGAATAACCTATAAAGACCAAAATTAAAACTTTTATTTCAGTGAACATATTAATTTAAAAGATACTTTCACGTCGAAGTCGATGTTTTCGTCATTCCAGAACTCAAATCGCAAACAACTTGTGCTAAATATAATATTTGTGAGGTGCACGCTTATAGCACGAGTGCTGGTAGACCTGCATTGGTTTGACACGTTTTGCCTATAGTGCCTATAGTATACTCTGTTTGACTTGATTTATTAGATTTTTTTTCAGTTTCACGGTGTATCCCGTATGGAATAAAGTCAGTTAAGTGTTGACACTCCACTCTTCACTATCCGCCGATTTATTTCGAAGCATTCCGTGTTGTGTGACGAAACTCAACACCGGCCTTGATGCTAGAGAGAAGAAATCAATAGATCAATAAATAATAATTCATTTTTTTTCTTTCAATTTGAGTGAGGATCGAACCCATGTGCCACTGCGCCACGACGGTCTCAGCTTTGACACGTTTTAGATTAGTATAACTTGATTTATTATAACATCATATCAATAATAAGAGGCCAGTCGTGGGTCGTTCTTAATATTTTCATTCTTCATTTCGCTCTGGTGTCGAGGCGTCAGTTCTGCCACTCATCACGCTTCCAGAATTTGGTGGAAAATAGGGAACGGAATGTAACATTAGATTCCCTCTGCATCGATCTGTGGGGATCGAACTCGCAACCTATCGCGTATACCCTCAAACGCTGTACCGCTGCACCACGAGTGGCCTCAATATGATTATAATATCAATATTTGTCAACAAAACATAGTTGTTCAGAAGTAACCGTAGCTCGCTAATTGGTAGATCGTGCTCGCGTGTTGACAGTCTCACGACGGATACTTCCTATGTACTCGTTAGGCTGTCCGACGTGACGTGACGTGACGTGACGTGACGTTTCACGTCATTTTCTTTGGAATCTGCTCTGCTGATAGCGAGGCCTACTTTGTAAACACCTTTTCTTATCAATACAGTGCTGTGTGTAATGGCAGAAATATTGTTTGGAAATGTGGGTTAGATATATTAAATAGTTATTTGATTGCTTATTGAGTGGCGGAACTCAACACTGCGTTTTACTTTGCCAATGTAGGGAAAGTGAATTCATTCTTTATCTCTCTCTCTCCAATCTGAGAATAAATTAATAACCTATATGCATAAATCTTCCACTTGCATTTTTTACCATAATTGCACATATATTTTCACGTATCCAAAAAAAATAGCAAAGAAACAAATATTACTGTACGAGTAAGTATTTGCATCAATGATATAATTTCTCAGCTTTTAGTGTAGATAGAGGGAAACTAGTGCTAAGTCACTCTATTTTCCAGAATTTCCGTATCGATAGGGTCGGACTGTAAGCGCTTCTTATTTCGGGGAATGAATGATTATCACACTCATAGACCAAACTCGGCATTGCGTGCTGCAACATAGTGTATAATGTCTTGAAATTCAACGGAAATTGCTGAACGGACTGTCTTGACGGCAGGTTCCTTTCCCACAATCCTCCGAAACGGATAAAACTTCTATTTACAGGTATTTTTGCCTCAAATTCTCTGCTATATTCCAGGATAAATCTTGAGACAAAAAGAAATAAGGTAATGTGTAATTCAATGAATATATTACAAATACATACCTATATAAATGTTTTTGTTAAATGTTACTGGTAAACCTATTCGGATGTAACAATATAGATAATAGATAGCATAGAACAGGTCTTATAATCTTACCCTTCAGTCATTCATGGTTGACATAGTTTCAACAAAAGCTACCGCTGTATGTGACACAATTGATTTAAATCTCTCAATTAAGGGCCTAAGTAATAATTATCATTTATTATTATTAATAATTAATAAAGCCTTTTATTTCCGACTTAAAGAACAACATTTTTTTCTGGACTTCTCTTTGCGTGTAAGCCTGCTCCAGCTTGCCCATTCTAGCATACGAGCATAAATACAATCCCAATAATTATTAAAACACAAGTTTATTTCAAGAACCCTCTTAAACACCTAGACCGATCTGACGGCTCAATCATCTTCCCAGACAGAGATAGACCGTCATTTGGCTCTACCTCTGAAAGTGCTCGACTTTCAAGTTAGTGAGTAGGCTAGTATTAGTTATCAAAATTTCAGCTTTGCTGGAATGACGTAGGGCTAGCGGCTCTGGGCTCCTGGGCTAGAAGTATTGCTATGGAAAATTAAATTGTGAGTTAAACGAAGACACTGTAAACGTGACAGATAGTGAGTTTGATTCCCACTGGAGGAAATTAAATATTTTATTTTCTTCGATTTTGTGCCGCGTTGATTTTTGTCACTCAACAGTCAATCTCTCAATAATTAGGCGGAGAATGGGGAGTGAAGCGTCTTCACACCAGGCTCCCTCTGCCTAACTAGCGACATGCAGGATACAGCGTCAAGCTAAAAAAACTTATAATTATTAATGGCTGATAGAAGTATTGGTATGAAAAATTAAAATCATAAATTGTGAGAAAAAACGAATGTAAAAATGATATAAAACCGGCTTAAAGTACAATTTGTGCAGCAGAAACGACGAGATAGTTCTTTGGATCAAATGTGGGGATCATAAAAATCCGTTTTACGCTGCCGCTTACTGGTACATTTTGTTTAGTTATTTTCATGATCTGTTTTTATAACGGCAATTCGCTTCACGCTTTATCCCGCATATAGGCATTCGAACCCGCGAAGTTAATATATTAAAGCTCTATGTTCTACGCTTGAGTAGTGGAGTACTATACTGTGTGAACTATACTTGAAATCGAACTCACAATCAATGCGTTTACGACAAGACGCTGCTCTACACCACTGGGACTGCATAAAAAGTAAAAAACAAATCCAAGGCCGTCGTGGCGCAGAGGCACAAACATATGACTGCGACAGTTGTGGGTTCGATTCCTATAATACGGTAGATAAAATATTTAATAATTTCATTTTTCCGTTCTGGTAACGAGATAAAGCGTGGCATTGACTTTCACCACTCAACACGCAATGTCTCAAGAATTTCACGTAAATTCATGAAATGAGTGTCTTAACACTAAGTCCCCATGTCCTTCCACCGATCCTGCTGTGTGCGGGATACAGCGTGAAACTTAAATGTATTATTTAGCCTCATATTTTGCACTATTTGTTTTGGAATTAATTTCCGCGATAAAAACAGCGTACAAACAAAAGCGGGCATCGTTCCAAGCATATGTTATCGCACTTGTACCAGGATCCTCCAAATAAATGTTTTATACTGATCTGAACTCAGCTATATATTATATTATTATATATTTTCAATTAGTTTGTTTGTTAGTTTGTAGTTATTAAAAGTGATTTGTTTTTTGTATACATTAATTATATTACGTTTCTAATACATTAGGTATATGCTATATGCATAGTTGCAGTATTTTTTTTTATAAATAGCCTCATAATTTTCATAAAGGCCTATAAGCTGGGATAAATGAAATTGTAAATGTGACGTGTTGCTGGTTCGATTTCCACTTGAGGATAGTTTCCACTCGAGGAAATGAAATATTTCATATTATCATATTAGTCGCTCTGGTGTCGATGCCTCAAGAATTATAAAAATACAATGTTAACAACGTATACGCTTAAAGCAGGCACGCGCATTAGTTCTAATACTGTAGATAACCGACATCAGTGATAACAGTGATAAGAGTCCACTTAGCTATCTCGGGTGGCACGCCGTCTTCAATAGTTACAAACCCAGTTGTAATCTGTGTTCGGGTTTAACGTGTACAAGATTTAATTTTAAATTTAATTTAAAAAAATGTGTAAAATTTTCTTGTAAAAGTAACAAAAATAATATATATGTATGTATTATGTTGTAGATATACTAAAGTATATCGATAATATAATGATATTTAATTTAGCATTATCAAAATTTATTGTTTAAATAATTGGATATACTAGACGGAGGTCAGAGAGGCCATGTTAAGTTAAGAATGTCGTCGTAAAAATCGAACCTGGATCGAACTCATAATCAGATATTTCTAACTGTGCCACGATAGGATCTTACATTCAGCTTAATTATTGAGGCGATCGTGACGCGATGGTACACGTCTGCCTGTAAACGCAATGGCTGTGGGTTTGATTCCTACTCAAGGGGAATGAATGAACAACGCCACGGTAGGAAACGTGATACCAGCTTTTTGTTAATAAACGCCTATTTGTTTGTCAACAAATTATTGCAAGTGATTTCTCTGTGGCCTGTTCAAGAGCATGTCGTCAATTTAGATTTAAACCGGTCACACATGATAAATATGTTTCCTATGAAATTAAATATTTTACAAGATAAGATACTTAGAGATTTTCGAATATTAAAAATATAGTAGATACAACATAAAACATTTTGTTATATAGTTATCATTCTTTTCTCCGCTCTCCACCTTAAACCGGCACATCATATGTTAATTACACATCATGTCCAATTCTGGAGACATTGGACGTTGAGTGGCGGAACTCAGCGTCATGCCTTGCCTGGGCTAGAAAACCTGAGCTAGGAAATGAAAATATAAATTTAAGTAAATATTTCATATCCTCGAGTGGGGATCGAACCTAAAACCAACCGCGTTTACACTCACTTTGTGCCACTCACTCCGCCACGACTAGTCCCAATAATAACTATTACCTAATAATGACTATAATTAATTTCAGCGTTGGCCCATATGAATGATTATTAGTTCAGAACGTGGTGTGAACATGACGCGCGTTAAATGAGGATATGTTGCCAGCATCCGGCGGAAATCTAAAATAAATTATTTGTTAGAAATTATGATACGTATAAAAATATATATTATCAGTGAAAAACTACTCCGCCATAAAATAATATTTACTGAAAATTTAAACATCTTAAAGATTTTGATCATTATATTTATTTTTTAGCTGCATGTTATATCCCAGGCTATATATAACAGGCTAGGCAGAAGGAACCCGGTTTTAAGACACTCCGTTTTCTATATTTCATCGAGTCCTATCCGCATGGCGTGTTGAGTGGCGGAACTCAACGCCGTGCTTTACCTTGGTGCCGGAGCGAAGAAATCAAAATATAAGAGGAATATGTGAGAGTGAGAATCGAACTCACAACCAGTCGCATTTGCAGTCACACGCTTCTGCCACGACTGGCGTCAACTAGACTGAAAGTTGATACAAATTAAAGATTAGGTACCTACTTAGAAATTATTATTTAAAATTAATTGTATAAAAGGATTAAAGGATAGTCCATACTTTTTATGAAGTCAATTTTTGACTCAAAGCAAATTATGTGTTGGAATATCACGCTAATTTCGCGAACATAACTTTTTTCAACTTTTATAAGCTGTACTATCCGTTGAACTACAATCTTAGAATTGGTACAGAAAGCCTCGGTGGGCGATTCAGACTCAGATAACCGTTATTTTTATTGTTGGAGACAGGTCCGGGTGTCTCATATTTATTAAATCACTTTTTAACGAGTAAAGCAGTCTGACTGTAGCCTGACCTGATCTATAATGAATTTCGTATCCTCATATTTGAGTTGGGAATGGAGTGTCCTAGCACCAGATTCCGTCTTCTCCCCTACCCTGCTGTATGACGCACACAGTGTTAATTTAAAAACATATATTTTTTCACTTTATGCTTTATCATGAATCCACTATCATCGCGTTTTCCAGCAGATATTATTCCACTTCGCCTCTATAGATCTCTTATTGGTAAAATATTCTTACTTCTCTCTTAATGCTCTTTTCCGTTGTATCCTTTCCATATCATTTTAGTAGATGAGAACAAACTTGTATTTCATGACAAACTTTCTGAGAGCTGCGGCTTTTTGTATAATGGAGTTATCCATTTTATCTCCTTAACTATAGATTTTAGTGACGTAGAATCTGTTACGAAATTTATTTATAGAATAAGTATAATTAATCAAAACTTTTTTTTAACTTCACGCTGTATCCAGATGGAGCCTGGTAACCTAGTATTAAGACACTCCGTTTTTCATTTGCCGCCTAATTATGGAGGCATTGCATGTTTGAACTCAATGCCAGAGAAAGAAACGAAAATCTTAAATTTAATTATTTCCTCAACTGGCATCGAACCCACAACGTATCACCTTTTTAGTCGGTCGCTTGTGTCCCTCACGACTGGTCTCAATCTGTAGGAGGGGCAGACCTCGCAGACTTTAGAGAACACAATATCAAGGATACTGAAGGAAGGTCACGTACAAAGCACCAGGACTCCCGGGATTCCATATATTTGACGACAATGGACGAGGCGAAAGAGATATCTTTTCAGATTCGTCGCTTTGTTCTCTATGGTTGCTCCAGTAGATATATATAAAGTGTCAAATTAATAAAATCCGAACTTTTATTATAGAAGACTTTCCAACATACATTTTTCATTTTACAAATGTACCACCTTATAATTAGCTTTAACAGATAAAATATTTTTTTTGCTCATATAAAATAACGTATTCAATATCTTCTACCTTCGAATAGCCCCGAGCGATAACAGCGTAACGAGTTAAATATATATATATATTTCAAAGAGATATAAACGTGATATTCTCTACAAACATCTAATTAGTACTATATGTATACTTGTTGTTTTATCTGCACGTAGCTATCGATTCTTGCGAGGTTAAATGTAACATTTTGTAATTTTTCAGTAAAAGGAATTTTTTTTTTGGCCCAATATACCACTTTTCATCCAATTTCTAACGTGGTGGAACGCGACACCAAGCTCCGTCACACATCATACAATGACTGTCGAATTTGGCATCCGGCAGAAATATAGAGCTAGATATAGATAGAAGACGTGATATTTTTTTTTTTATAATATATATAAAAATAGACTTGCGTTTGTTTATTAAATAAATTATGTCTGTTTTTTTTATGAAGTGATTATTTCATTAGAAAAAGAATTTTTCGGTTTTGTTCTGGACATATAGATTACACCGCCATTTTGTTTTATTACACATCTGGTCTCACGTGTATGATTCATCTTTTATTTGTGACTGCGAATAAAATGAGATGAAATTGAAAAGAAAAGAAGATATATTACATTTCGCACCTCATATGAAACTAATCGTTTACAAGGATAATAATGTATTTCTTTATATTAGCATGTTAGTGACACACGTACTCTGCTCTACATTAATATTTGGACACTCCGTTTTATAATTACCAGTCGTTTGAATAAGAACTGTGTTAAACGATATACCCCTCAATATATTGTGTTTAAATTACACGCTGGATCGTAGCGGCCAAATTTTGAAGCCTATTATGTGGCAGAACTCTACGCCGCGCTTTGGCTCGCCACGACATATATTTTTAAATAAATATTTTAATTCCTCGAGTGGGGATCGAATCCACAACCAGCGTCCCCTGCATCACGACTGGACTCATATTAGTATTGTGTTAATACATTATTAGAAGAAGATAATCATTAAAGCTCCAAGCCTTCAAAATTAATTTTAAATTAATTTACTTTAATCTCATTTACGTTGAAGTTAAACAAATATACGTATTTAATTAAAACAAACTATCAGATTACTTCTCTCGCTATAATGAAAGAATAAAATTAAGAATAACGATGTTTATTTTATGTTAAAATATTACGGCAGTATTTCTCCATACAAGATATATTTGATTTGAAACCGTCGTGCCGCAGAGGCACAAACGACTGTAAGTGCGACGGTTCCGAGTTCGATATCCACTCGTGGGAATGAAATATTTAATATTTTCATTTCTGCGCTGCGAGAATGAGGCAAAAAAAGCGTTGAGTCCTGCCACCGCGGGACACTGTCTAACTTTAAACGCGATCGTGGGTTCAATTACGATTTGTGAATTATTTTTAATTTCTTGTTTCGATATGAACCTGTGTTATAAAACTAAATAATTAAATAGATATCTGTAGTCTGTGTGTGTCAGCTACTCTGTTACAATGGACGTCAGTCATTTCAACTTCCGTATAGTGTACCCGTGACGCGGAAACGCGGCGATAACAAAAGAATACCTACTTGACTGGAAAAACCTTATACGAGAAAAGACGAGTATTAAAGTCAAATAAATATAGTCACGACATTATTAGTATTGATTTTGTCTAAAATAATGTTTTCTAAATAAAGGATGTGCTCGATGCTTGCTTTCTTTTCGTGGTGTGCTTTTTTTATCATGACATTTTGTGTCTAAGGTCGTCTTGGCGCACAAGCGCGTGACTGTAACGCGAAGTTTGTTTGAGTTCGATTTCCTCTCAAGGCTGGGTTGAATTGTAACTAATTGTTACTCATTATTACTAAGGCCAAAGCGCGGCGTTGACTTCTGCCACTCAAAACGTAACGTAATGTCTTAATACTAGGTTCCCTCTGCCTACTTTGCAGTATGCGCGATACAGCGTGAAGTTCTTTTTTAATCATAGTTATAAGCATGATCGATTAAACATAAAAACACCATTTGAGGCCAATTTTTACATAAAAATTTTCGCTTTTTATAATTAAATCTTTTTTAAGATGTAATACATTAAATACAATATATTCTTTAAAATAACAATAATGTATTATAGCATACTTATGACATGTATGTATGGACAGGAAGATGGAAATTTACGCTGAAAAAACCAGAGATAAAAAAATCTTACGAAAAAAATATTTTTTTTTGTCTTCTATTATAAAAATAACACATTCATTAGTATTGACCGCAAGTCTTTTCTCTCAACAGCCGTGAAAATCGTAACAATAGACACAACGAGAAGTTGTCATAATTGTTAGAGCGTCCTTATTTTTGACATTTGCAAGTATTTTTGACATTCAGTGACAGGCTAGTGATGTACTGACGAATAGACAAGCGAATCGAATCGATGTTGTGCAACAGTCGTGCTAACAAATATAACTTATTTTTGTTTTAATAATAATATTGAAATAAAAATAAGCAGTAAGCTTAGTATATATAAATGGTAAAAGAAATACAGTCGAATTAATAATTTTCTTCTCCTACATAATAGGGGCTACTCCTATTTACATTACCTTCATATTTTACATTTTCTATACATTGCCGAGATATTGTATAGAATACAGAATAACACTATCGATTTCCGATAACATATATTTATAAGAAAAGTCAGTTATTAAATATACTAGTGTATACACGCAGTTTACAATTATGATAATTCATAGATTATTTATTAAAATTTATATTTCCATTTCTTCGCTCTGGTGTCGAGGCAAAGCGCGGCGTTGAGTTCCGCCACTCAACACGCAATACCTCCAGAATTCGGCAGAAAGTGAGGAACGGCGTGTCTTAACACTAGGTTCCCTCTGCCCATCACGTTGTGTTCGGGATACAGCGTAAAGCTGATTTGATTTTATTTATAATTCATAGATTTCTTGCTTCGTAGCATTTTAATAGGTTAATGGATTTTCTCATTTCGAATGATAAGTGATGTAAAAAGATTTTCTTCAGTGGCTTTTAGCTCTATTGTCAAGTAGATGGGAACTTTTAAATTCGATCTGGTTTAAATGTGTTTTACATTAAATTGTAGTCGTCAGATGCGATGGTTGTGAATTCGATAAGAAAAGCTTGTTTTTTTTTTTTTTAAATATATAAATTTATCTCTACTATATATAGATCAATAAATCAAAATATGAAGATTTTGTTTGTTGACTATTATTTCAGCAACCAAACAGGAAGCTTCATAATATTAACTTCATAGTTAATATTATGAAGCTTCAGGATATATATAATTAATTCTTATAATTTGTCCTTTAATTTGATTAATTGAAATGAAAAAAAAAATACAATTAAATAAATATTTATGTATGAGTTTGTTGTTTTCAATGATAATTAATATTCTGCATATAATTTTATGACTTAACAGGTCAGCAGTGAGCTTAATTAGATAATGAATTTAGTTTTGCAAGCTCTGGACATTAGATATTAGTTGTTGTAATCATATTACATAATTTTATAAAGTTATAAACTTAAATTAGAATGAAACTAGCTTTAATTCTCGTTTAAAACTAAATAATTATATTTATATATTAAGTAATAGTGGCGCAGTAGGAGATCATCTGACTGTATAAACGATAGCTGTGAGTTCAATTCGCATTTGGGGAAATTTAAAATTTCCTTTTCTTTGTTTCATCAAGACATTGATTGACCCTGACCATAAAATGTGAGATTAAGCTGAAATCGTAGAGGCCGTCGTGGCGTAGTGGCACAAGGGTGTCGCGCGTAAACGCGACGGTTGCGGGTTCGATTCCCACTCGAGGAAGTGAAATATTTGCTTACGTTTATATTTTCATTTTTCTTCGCTCTGAAGCTGTGGCGAAAATTAAATATACTACCAGCTATATTCACTAGATATTTGGTTTAAAAAGAAGTATACAATTGATAGAGAAGTAAGTATTTAAGGATAAATGTTTTCCGCTAAAATGTTAGAAGCTTGAATTAAAACACAGTTTTACTGTTTCTACGTAATCAGATTAATATTCTATTCACAAGACGTCGGTCACCAGAAACGGTATACGGACGTCACGTGACAAAAATGGACAGCTATACTAAGTATGTATATAGTTACTTTGTATGTATACGTTCGACCTTAGCTACGTAACTATCAATGGCCTATATAATATTTAGCTTTTTTTCTCGCACATAGCAGGGGAGGTCAGTCACTATGTCGATATATGTAGATTTTCTAATTTCGTTGACATAAGACATTCTGACCTCAAGCGAAGCCTAAAGACTTTTTTGTATTACTTTCATTGAGTTACAATGAATTTTATAAAGCTTTTACTTTGGTAATATAATCAACAATAGTACGTATGTATTAAAAAAAATGTTTGAGCTAAAAATATTATTCCTATATCCACATAAAACTTTAAAAATAGCATTTTTCTATTATTTTCATATGGACTGGACTAATATAAATATTTTAAGACATCATCATGTTCATTGAAAATCCCCTTAGATGTATTGATTTTGTAGTAGGTATAATATATAGAAGCAAAGGGGTACGCCACAGAGGTGTTAATTATATTGGTAGATATAAATTATAATTTCCAGTTCAGTCGTGGCGCAATGACACATGCGTGTGGCTGTAAACGCGACCGGTCGTGAATTCGGTTCTCATTCAAGAAAATGGAATATATTTTATATATATTTTAATTTTTTTTCGCTCCTCGACACGCAATGCTTCCAGAATTCGGCGGCAATTGGGGAACGGAGTGTCTTAACACTAAATCACCTTCGCCTACCCTGCTACATTTCTGATATAGTGTGAAGCAGTAAAAATATATGATTTAATGATTGAAAAACAATTATAATTATTTACACATACCTATTTTTGTTCGTTAGGCAAACATTCTATATTATAAATAAACCAAATCTTTATGGAAAATAGTTCAAATTAATAAAAAAAAATAACTGCTATTTTTGTAAATATTTTACAAAACAATGGTATAGGTTGTTATTTTACATACATACATAAATTTATCCGATCTTTACAGTTGTACTTATAATTTATATAGACATTTTTGAACTTCACGCTGGCTGGCTATCTCACGTGGAGCAAAGTAAATAGAGGAAGCCTAGTGTTAAGATACTTCGCTTCCCAGCATTGTGTGTTCGAATTCGAGTAGCGAAATTCAACGCTGCGCTTTGCCTCTACACCAGAGCGAAGAAATAAAAGTATTAAATATCAATTTACTCGAGTGGGAACCGAATCTACAACCTGTCGCGTCAACAGTCACATGCTTATGCCCACCCCTTGAGCTACGACTTGCCTCATTAAGTATTTAAACTGTAAATATATTGACTAGTAAGTAACACTCTCGCTAAAATGGTATCGATCGATGAAGAATTCGCTATGTGTCTCTGGCCTTAAAGCGCCGAACCATTAAGAGTTAGGTTATCGCAATATCCTAGAAATTCGTAATAATAGCGGCAAATATTCTTATGCTAAGAATAATTTACGTTTCATCATATTTGAATGATCTTTTGATGTTAAAGAATCTTAAATGTTTAGTGCGGGGGTCTAATTAGGGAAGTGGGAAAGGTCCCTCTGCCTACCCTACGATTCACAAGATACAGCGTGAATCTAAAAAAAAGATTATCTTAAGATAAGATTAAGATATCTATATCTGAGAGACTATATGTGAGATTCAACGCGAAGCTAAAAAAAGTTATATATAAAGATGGAATTTAAACACTTTCTTTTATTGTTAACGCAACTTTAGTTAAAGTTATATAGTAAAGTTATGAATTTGTGAAAATAATCTTCAAAATTATCATCGATTTATATGTATGTAGCCAAAGTTATATAATATTTTTTTTATAAAATCGTCAAATTTCAACCACAATTTTCCATTTTAATAAAACTAATTCAGCTCCACCGTTGAAATATCTATATCACGCAACACCAGCTATGCACGCCTATTAGTTAAAGAGGGAATCGATAAAACAATTAGAAGTGGGTGACGCGAGCTACGTGAGTGGACTATCACGTACATAATATTGTATAGATATATATATTTTTTTGCATGTATAGGGTATGCTGAAATACCTTAGTGTCAATACACTACGTTCTCAATTTTCCACTTGAATGATAATAATTAAAATAAATCGGTTGGGTAGGGATTGAACCCACAACCCGCGGTAACAATATTCAAGAAAATACATCTTGAGTGACGAAATTCAACAGTGAGCTTTGTTTTATAAATATTCTCTTCCGCGAGCGGGAATTGAATCCACAATCATCGTCTTTAGAGTCAGACGCTGTGCCACAATGGCCTCATATAGCCTTAATAGATATTGAGTAACATTGTTTGCTTTTACGCTGACTTGTCCAGCCTCGCAACCTTAATCAGTATGCGGGAGGTCCTCGCAGGGCCCTTAAATAGAAATTGACTTGGTCACTGTTATTTCATTATTGTTTTGGAAAAGTAGTGGCCTCGTTTAATGCTTCTTCGGCTGTACGTGGTTTGTGTCACGTTGACATTTTTTTTTAAACAAATATAGTTTTAGCTTTTTTTTTATTTCAATTCATTTTGTCTATGGGGTATATTTTTATTGTACATATTAAGAGACAGAGAGATAGAGAGAGAGAGACTGAAGAGATAGTTTATTTTCTAGCACTAGCTAGTCCAATATTGTAGTTTATGACAGTACTGAAATGTAGGCAGTACATAAGTGTATTTTAGTTTAGTTTCCCACAGCGTGGGAAAGATATATTCAACAGATATACATTTTTTTTTAATGTATTCTGGCAAATAGTATTACATTTTAAATTTAGCAAATATCACGTGCTCTAATCTAAATATTTAAATTCTTACGTTGGCCGTAGGAAAAATGTAAAGTAATTTCTTTCTTCAATATTCGGAAACTAGAGACTTCTTTTGCAATTACTTCTTTTATATTCTGCTATTCTATAGAAAAAAAATTTTTTTTTTTATTAGAAATCAAAACTATTTCTAAAAATTCAAACTCAAAGGCAATTTGATAGACGGATGATGATGGATGACTGGGATGACTTAAATTAATTTAAGAAGTTGTTGGCCAACTCTTCTTAAATCCACTGAAATAAATATAACAATAATTTTTAATAGAACCTTCGCTTTTACATCCGCTATTGCCATTCCGCCACGACCATGATATCTTTAAATAGTATATCCTGCACCTATTCAGAAAAATAGGAAATTTTTACCTTTGGATTATTATTTTACGTTTCTCCCGTAGTTCGTATACCATTTTTCCCTCCTCATCTGAATAAAAAAAGCTCGCTTTAACTCTCTATTAAGGGAGAAAGAATCGGACATTTTCCTCCATACCAGGGGCTAAAACCAGACTTTCATCAGAACCTCCAAACCAACCTGCAACCTCCAAATGAGACCCAAAAATATATTTTTGAATTTGCAATTTTCTGTTAAATCCTTGGCTTCTATTCTAATATTCAAATAGAATATTAAACCCGTCGTGTCTGCTATAACGAATTCTAATAACCTGTAATTAGTTTAACTTGCGTGTCATTTTCAAAGTGAAACTAACGCTTCATATATATTACATGATTTCAATACATCTCAACTACGGCTACGTACCTGTTTCCAAGAGTAATTTACTTTTGACTCATCTGGTATTATCTTGTTGGTAATATATTATAGACTAGTAATCTGCTCGCGACTTCGCACGCTTGGTTTATACTGATATTGTATTGTGAAGTCGTCGTAGTGCAGAGCGATAGCATTTGATTGTAAACGCAACGGTTGTAGGTTCCATCCACCATAGGGGATGCTTATATTCAATTCAATTTTCTCGCTCTTATAAGATGCACGGAGAGAGAGAAAGAGAGAGAGAGAGAGAGAGAGAGAGAGAGAGAAACTTTAAAATCCCTTTTTAGGATAGTCGATTTATCGAGTAAGGCTGTAAACTGTCGTACCTTCATGCATGTAATTATTCATTTGACTATGCGAAACTCAATGTAAGAGATAGTCTTAAAGTGAAACCTCACAGAGCTATTTTGAATTTCCAGATGTTTATTTTAACATCCTACTATCCTACTTATATTATATTATAAAACTGATAGTTTGTGAAAAACAACTGAACCTATTTAGATAAAACTATACAGTAATATGACTTATACATAGGAATATAACATAGGTTAAAATTTATGTAAATATTTTGTTAATTTTGGGCTTTAATATAAAAACACGTTCAATCGGGCGAAACCGCGTTCAGACAGCTAGTTTTTTTTTATACGAACAGATATAAAACATATATATTGTTAAAAGAGAGATTAAGAAATCTTCATTTTAAGTATATTTTAAAGCAAGGCCTTCGAAACTGTCTTTTGTCAGCGTAGTGTGACAAATTGACTCTGCGTCGAGTTTCGGCGCAACGTGACAATAATGTTTGATAAATTGGCTTCGAGTTATTTTCCTATCAGTTCTTTTCAAAGGATTCACGTTTTGATGTTATTTGTGAAATATTATATTTTGAGATTAAGTTGTTTATTTATTTATGTGAAGCCGTTGCGGCGGTCGTGGGTTCGATTCTCACTCGTAAGAATCAATTATTATTATTTCCATGCTCTGTGATAGTCTCTTATATAAACGAGAACTATTTAAAAATGTGTTCACATCGAATCTGATGAAGAAAGTGAGTGAAATGATCAGATTAAATATTTCCTTACCTCGAGTTGGAATCAAACTCACGACCCGTCACACTAACAGTGTCACTTTGTGCCCCTAGGCCACGACTGATTATATTTATGTAAAATTAATTACAGTAAAACGCTATACTAAAAATGACTTGCCACTTTGCCTTACCCTCTCTTAAGCGATTAATTACAAAAAATTCAGCTAAAAGACCGTCAGTATAAAATTAACCTCTTTTTCAAAAATATTATTTTCCATAGTTATGACAGTTTGGGCTTGGTAGTTAAGATAGTATCTTATTGTAAACATTTTTTTATAGAAGTTATATTACATTCGTACTTCACGCTGTATTCGTTATTTGGCTTCACGCTGTATCCCGCACACAGAAGAGTAGGAAGAGAGAACCTAGGGCTAAGACACTCCGTTCCCAACTTTTTGCAGAATTCTGGAGATACTGCGTGTTGAGCGGCGGAACTCAACGCCGCCTTTTGCCTTGACATCGGAGCGAAGAAATAGAAACATAAATTTTAAATAAATATTACATTTCCTCGAATGGTCACACTTTGTGCCGCTGCGCCACGACTGGCCTCGAGTTATATTACAATATTTCTAATTCTGCCTCTTTCAAGCATTCCATAGTAGTGTAAACATTTTCTGGAGAAATATTGTAAATGAACACCAAATGACCAGAAAACGTATTTTTACAGGCATTTGACTGGCGATTTTATCACTTTACACTGTAATCTTCACAAAGCAGGATAGGCAGATGGAACCTAGGAAGCTAGTGTCAAGAGCCTCAGTACCCATTAAGACATTTCCGTTCCCCATTTTCCACCAAATTCTGGAAGTATTGCGTGTTGAGTGGCAGAAACCCAACGCCGAGCTTAGAAAATATAAATTTAATTATTTGTACACAAACAACTCTAATAGCAGATCCACTCCTCACCAGGTAACTCTTATTTTGCAGCACCAGAAAAATTTAATGTAAATTTTTTTTATTCATTATCAGTGTGGCGCCTTCTTAATTGCCAGTTACTCCTTGCCAAATAGTTTGACTGACAGACTGTGTTTGTTGATAAAACCGTCGCCAAGTTCAAGAGTGACTCAGATCTCTTTTTTTTTCTATTTTCAAATAAAAATAAACTACTAGTGGTGTTGATGGTGTTGATGTTTGTGTCTAAGTTTGTTTTTCTCGATTACTACACTTTACACCATTATTATAGGCCGTCGTGGTGCAGTGGTGTGTAAATTCGACGGTTGTGGGTTCGATCCCCACTCGAGGAAATGAAGTATTTATTTAAAATGTATATTTTCATATCTTCGCTGTTATGTCCGCGTTATTTTCCGTCTCATTAATCTTTATTAGAGATTATACGTGGGTACAGCAGCACTCGGTTACAGATTCAATATAATAATTTATTTACTTGTAATTTCACAGTAAACGTCACTTAGCATTTGCCTGTCTTTGATTGTAGAGTTAAAATTAATTTCTTGTTAATTAAATTTCCCTTTAACTACAATCTAATAATAATTTGACATAGTTCGAATTGGCGTTGATATCAACATGAAAGAATATAAATTAATTAATTATCATTTTTTTTCCCATTTTGTCACACTGTACAATGTACAATGTATTGTATAATAAATATTAAAGGTATATTGAAATAATACGTAATAAAAATGTAACTTCAAAGAAAATTATATAATCAAATGGAATAGAGGAAAACAATATAAAATATATCGTTCATATAAACTTTTATATACACAAACGTATAAAAATTAAATAAACAAAATCGAACTCGACTTTTAAGATTTCTGTTGATAATTTAAAGCTGATAAAACTTTTTGACGCTGAACCGCAAATTACATTTGAATTTACTCATATACTTTGATAAATGTGTTTTTTAATAGTAGAAATTATAATACATATATATATTTATATCTTTTCATTTCTTCGCTCTGGTGTCGAGGTAAAGCGTGGCGTTGAGTTCTGCAATTATCTCCAATACACAATACCTCCAGAATTCGGCAGAAATTAGGGAACGGAGTGTCTTAAACCTAGGTTTCATCTGTCTACCCTGCCGTGTGCGGGATATAGCGTGAAGCTGACTAATGACTAATATTTTAGAAGACTGGATGTTTTAGAAAACTATAGAGAAGAGAACTCACTGTATCACGTTTTATTAATCAAATGAAAACTCTTCTCGTAACCACTTCAATAACTTCAAATTGTCCTCGTATTAATATAGATAATATAATATAAATGTAAATGCAAAGAAATCATAAAATTTTCAATAACATGAATTACATATTACATACAGCAACTGACGCAGCAAGCAAATAATTTAATCTTAATAGAATTTTGTATGACGTGATTACTTACAAAAATGAAAGTATATTTGTTAGGCCCTCGGGTGCTCTTAGAGAGAAATATTTATGTACGAAACATATGAAATTGCAATTTGTTGTTGAGCTTCATTGAGCAGGCCGCACATAGCAGGGTAGGCAGAGGGTAGTACATAGCAGGGTAGGCAGAGGGTAGTACATAGCAGGGAAGGCAGAGGGTAGGTAGGAACCTGATGTGAAATCACTCCGTTACACATTAGGACACTTCTTGTTTCTCACTTTCCGCTCTGTGAATGCAACTTTGTTACCACGTTTCCAAAGCTATGAAATTAAAATAATAAATATCATTCCCCCGAGTGGGAATCAAACCCACAACGCTTGTGCCCATGCGTCACGACGGCTTATTTACATATATTAACGTTCTTATAACTAAAAATCAATGTTTTCGAGTTAAGATTATTCAAAAAATAAACTGTACCCACATTAAATACGTAATATAGTTAGTTATGTATATTCCTGTAGATAGAGTTGTAATTGATCTCGGCTTAAGTGACTCGTCTTTGCTGTTGACTTGTATTTGTAGTGTCGCGTCCAAGCAATCCAAGTTTTAGTGGAAGGATTATTTCTTACTTGATCTATGAGCATCAAGCATCAAAGCTTATCTTATTAAATTATAAAATGCACATAAAGTATTGTACTGTGGTTTTGAATGGAATAATTACGATATTTCATAATTATATCAATACAAACTAGTTATAATGTCGAAGTATACAAAAAAAGTACACAAAAGGAATTTTGATGGGAATGTATTTGAAAAGTAAATTCTGATTGTGGCTATAACGATATACGATTATTGTTCAATAGGAAAATTTTACTCTACGTAAAGAGAGTGAAAGGCCGACTTGACGCTGGAGCACAAGTGCGTAATTGTAACGCGACGGTTGTGGGTTCGACTCTCACTCTGAGGAATGAGTTATAATCTACTTATATTTTCATTTCTTCGCTCAGGCACCAAAACCAAAGCCCGGCGCTTAAGTTCCGCCACTCAACACACAATGTTCCGAAAAATGCGGCAAAAAGTCCGGAACGGAGTGTCTTAACATTAGGTTTTCTCTATCTACAATGACGTAAGAAACTATGTAAAATTCAATATGTGACAAACTCTATGCATATTTAGAAGAATGGCAAGCGGAAAGTCGCCATCAAAACGTGGGTGGCAACTTAGAGCCACAGTAATAGAACAAATAAACGGAAATATCGATAAATATTGTGTACACTGAAAATCAATGTGTCGTTTTGCAAAGAAAATAATCAGAGAAACTATTATATAGGTTTTCTATAAAATAAAACTGTTTTCTTTAATAAGACTCAACTATTGTATATATTGGAATACAATAATAATCATATATTTTTTTAATTTTAGAAAAAATAAGAATAATTTTTTTCTACTCAACAGAGTTGACAACATGTTTACAATGTTTATAGAGACAGTCTACTCTTAAATTGAGCTTAAAAACATATAAATAAGTTTAATTTCTACTGAAATTAAACTTATATGTGCTTTTACACGCAGACGTCACAGCTAAAAATAGCATCAGCAAAAAAATAAATTATAAATAAATAATATATAAATAAAAAGCGAATTATAAATAAATAATACAATTATTAATTATCGTCGAATGGGAAACGAGTTTGCCTCAAATCGACATTAGACGATGTTGACTTTTTTTCTTATAAGAGCTGTTAGTTCATTTCATCCAGAATTTAATGGCAACGCTGCAAAAATTACACAAGTTTTGATCAAAATATAATTGCCGTGTAGAGAGATGAGATATAATGAGAGCTGATATTGCTTTTTTTTTATGAACTTAAAAAAATATCTTAAATTAATACAATTTCATTTATTTATTATTGGTTATATATATATTTAAGCTTTTATTTTTAGCTATTTGTATGTGTTTATAAGTTCAGTTTCACAGTAGATGGTATATACTATTTAATATAAATGCATTCTTATTCGCTGTACTTATCTAAGAATAGCGCTCGTTGTATTTGTTATAATCATATGCAACGTTGAAGTGCAGTTTATTTATGGAAACTCGATCACGACGTCAGTGGATGCGAATCGTGAAACAAATTAGTGGAAAACATGTCTTGCCTTAAGAACCTTAGGAACCTACGGAACCTGAGACACCGTATATAATACGGTCGTTAAATTATCATACTTGTGTATTCTCAATATCGTAAATTATTATATTTAGTCTTGGGGCCAGTTGTGGCGCAAGAGCACTGTAAACACCAGAGGTTGTGGGTTCGATTTCCACTCTAGGAAATAAAGTATTTAATATTGTCATTTCTTCGCTCTGGCGTTGAACTCAAAAAGCGGCGTTGAGTTTTGGCATTCTCGTCTAAGAAGCCTTTGGAGACAAATCTTATATTCGGTCGTTAAATTATTTTACTCAAATTGTCTTTTCCGGGAAATAAATTAAGTTATAATTGTCCTTATTTTGATTGAAATCACGTTTCTATATATAATTTTATTCTATTATATTATAATTAAAAACTTCAATCGAAGTTTAGTTAAAAAGATGAAAGTTTTATGTAAAGTATAGAGCAAATCAACATTTAATTACTTTTTTGATATATATTTTAATATATTCGACTCTAAAGCTCGCAAGCCAAATGAGTAATTAAAATTTTATTAATTTCTAAAATGAACACTTTCAATTTCTTTTCAACATTTAAACTATTGCTAAATATATAAGTAAACAACTTCAGAAAATAAGATTGGCAAGCGTGTAATTTGACTTGACATAAAATAACTTTGGTAACGCTAAAAGCTTAACAATACTATAAACTAGGCTTTTACGATTTTATTGTCTATGTTTAGCTTTACGCTGTATCCTACACATAGCAGGGAAATTGGAGGGAACCTGGGAACCTAGCGTTAAGACACTGGAGTCCCCATTTTCCGTCAAAATCAATCGAATTTTCCGCGAATCCCATCATGACTATGATCTCAACGCCACCAGAGCGAGGAAATAAAAAAACTGTCATTCCACCGGGTGGGAATCGAACCCACAATCGTCGAGGTTAACAGTCGATTACTTGTGCCCCTGCGCCACCTCCACCTCGACAAAGCTTTGTAATATATAATATAATTTCAATATGTATAATGTATATTTTAATGTCCACTAAATTCTATACAGCATTGGCCATTACTGCCATTAAGCCAATAAATGTTATCATAAAAAGATTATGAGGAGTCTCACAGACCCGTACATCATGACTCACGGAGAGAAACCACGCCTCCGTGACGTCAATCTGACACCTGCCAAAAAGATAACAGCTTTCAAAAGCTTACTTTCCTCATTTGCAAATATTTACTGCGCTTCCTTGCCTTCGAACGTTTGTTTTCGTGAAATTAGAATAATTTACGATTCGAGTAGATTCCGGGGAGCCAGAGAAGTGACGTCACTGCGACACCTGGCAAAGCGGACTCGAATAGTTTCACTAATGTCCAAACAAAAGATTCAGCTTTTAAAATGCCAATTAGTTGATATCAGCATTGTGTATATTTCCCGTAGTTTTTAAAGATAATTTTTCAATCACGTGCAGTTAGCCAAGTAATAAATATTTCATTTGATTCGTGCGTTTATTATTTACACATGTCACATCTTTAATTATTATTATTTTTTTAATGTTTTTTAGAGTAATCAAAAATAATTTAGAATGTATTATAACATTTATTCTCGTGTTTTCGCTCTCTTTTTCCTACTTCCTGTCTTTTCTAGAGAAGAGGCGTATTGAGTGCTGTAAAATAACGCCGTTATTTATCTTATAGAAACAGTGTTCATTGTGTCAGAGTTCTACCTGAGAGAGCTTTTTTTGCTCTCTTCGTTTATATATGATATATTATTTATTGATGATAACATTCTATATCCTTCTTCTTGAAGTGATGGTTTTAATGAAAACGGAGTGTCTTTACACTAGGTCCCAGCATGCAGCATCAAGCCTAAATAATCTTATATGTGAAAGATTACTTTTCTCTATGTTTTTAACCGAATATTTGCATTCAATGTTCACTTATTTCACATAAAGAACACGTGCGCGAGGTCGGTTGTTCTAGTCGGGCAACAACGTCGAACGCGAAAGTAAACACGTTAATTATACGAATCCATTGAAATATTTATAAACATCGTCTAATTTGTGTGTTTGTAAACGCGATCGCAATATAAATTCCATATAATGTTTTATTGTCGACAATTCTGCAATTTCACGAGCTTTTCCCATTGATGACATACGTAACTCTGCACTGTTGCAATATGAAATGGCGTAGCTCAACGCAGCAATTTTGCTTTATCAGAGTGTGTTTATAAATAATTCGTTTCTCCGAATGGTGTCGTTTTCATTACTATCTTGTCAAGTGTCGGATGTTGTGATTTGAGAGTATATATTGTATTAATGTTTCTTAGAAATGTATTATAATATATATGTGTATGAAATGCCGGAGCTCAGCGATGCAAATTTGCCTTATCAGAGTGCTTGAATATAAATAAATAATTCGTTTCTCCGAACGGTAATCGTATTCATTACTATCTGGTTGCAGTTTTTACATCAGTGAAATGGAAGTGCAAATATTAACGTTATTAGTAGTCCCTTCTGCCTATCTGATGTGTACCTAAAAATATATTTTTATTAATGAGTATGTAAAAAAAAATATATAAATATATGTCGTTTATTTTCAAATAAAAGTAACAAAAAGAGCTAAAAATATTTCACTTCACTTTTTATATCTCTTCCAAGCCTCGAAAATCATTTGCGTTTACATCAGTTTTTGCAGATATATTATAATCTGAGCTATTACTACTAAATATTTATTAATAAAAATACTCCTTTAATACAAGGAAAGTGCTATGACTGCTGTTGATATTCTTAATTATTTGTCCTCAGTGTATTTTTGTATTTGGTAAATAAAATATGGTAAACTGATGTTCTGGCCTTTTTACAAAACACTCGTATGTAAATGAAACCATTGGAAACTGTAACACTATCAGAGCGATAAAAGTCAGCTGTAACCTATTTTCCACCATAAAACTTACCCCAGTTTTTATCGTTGCAAAAATATTATGGAATATTTTTATTCACACGTTCGCATTTTCGAATGGTTTCCTCGTGTCCTATTTTTTTTTACTTCACGCTGTATCCCGCACATAGTAGGGCTTTAAAAGCACTTCGGGTAAAGTGGAGACTTTACCCCAAACTTCCACTCCAGAAATGGGCGTCAGTAATAGTCTTCTAATGCAATATGAATGTTGCAAAAGTAAATTCTAGAAACTAATTTTATGCATAAGCTATCTGAAAGATGAGCTTTCAAGTGTTTGCTGACGTGATGGCTCTCCCGCTGAAGTGTTTACTTCAAATATGATAAAACTGAACTCTAATAAAGTTGTTTGATGAGTTTATACCAAGTTATTTTACCTTTTATATAGTAATATATATTATTGGGTTCACGTAAGCATTTTTTTTTGAAAGTCCGCGGAGAATGGATTATTTAAATTACTACAAAATTTAAATAAAATTTTACAGAAAACTATGGTTTAAACATATCGGAATTTCGATGTAATAAATGGGCTTATAAGAACCCGTAACTTTATTATTTCATATTTCAAAACACCGCAATTTTTTTTTATTTTGATTATTACATTTTTAGTTTTTTTTTTACTTTACTCGTCATATCGCAGGATAGACAGAGTGAACCTGGGAACCTAGTTTTAAGACATTCAATTCCCCAATAAGGCCCTTTCGTTCCCCATTTCGTTAATTTTATCTGTACATTTTTTCTTAAAAGCCAGTTTCCATCTTAAATGTTTCGAGTTTCTGTATACATAGTCGAGCATAATAGTCGACTTTTCAGTCGATTAATTCGTCCCATTATTTTCCGCTCTTCAAACTTTTACGAACGAATTCTTCGATGAGATGCCGTTTTTTCTCGGAGGCAAACAGTTTTGATCGATATTGAAATAATATTTTAGAAATGACTTCTTACGTTAAAACATAAAAAAAACAGCAATGTGTTAAGGGGTGGCATTCAACGTCTCAGGTTCGGTCTTCGTGCCACTAAGAGTGGCGTTGAGTTCCACTACTCAACACACAATGCCTCAAGAATTTGGCGAAAAATCTTAACACTAGGCTCCTCCTGGCCAGCTGATATTTCCATTTATTCGTAATAAACAAAGATGAAGAAATACCAGATGTACCCATAAACAATGATTATAAAGAAATGGGTGAGTGTTTATTATCCAATTTCATTTTCTTCCTTCCAATTTCGATTCCAATGTCTTTTTCTTTATTTAATTTCATTTATTCCATGTTGAGCTTGTTGTGGTGCAGTGGCACAAGCAGTAATTGTGCCAGTTCGACTCCCCCTCGGGGGAATGAATCATTTAATATTTTACTATAAAATAACTAATTCAGGTGAGTGGCGTCGATTTCCGCCACTCAACGTAGAGAATGAAGTGTTCCTAGGATCCCTCTGAAAATCCCTCTTCCTAAGTCAAATAAAATATGATTTTGATGTAATACTGTTATTATCAAAAAAAAAATTATAATACAAATTATTAGCTTCCGCTGAAAGGGAGAAGAAAAATATTATGTTACTCTGTTGTATCTTTTTTACTTTATTACGACATCTCATTTATATTGCCGGAAATATTGGATAGCTTGTAAATTGAGTGTTACACTAATGAAGTCTGAATTAAAATGTGGACTTTTTATATTAAATATGTTTTCGGTACGAGGCCATCGTGGCGCAGTAGGACTGTAAACGCGATGGTTGTAAATTCTATTCCCGCTCGAGGGAATTTGTAATTGTAAAAAATAAAAAAAGCTAAAAAATATCAATAGTGTTTCGTCAGTAACAAAGATAATTACGAATATTGCTTTTCCCTTACTTTTTAATATACGCTTTCAAAAGTAGCGAATGGTGTACAAGACTCGACTAAAATTTCTACAACATTTATAAACGATGTTTTCCTTCTTTTAGTTTATTTTTAGTAAAATATAGTCAGTTATGGTCTCAACTTCCAAGCAAAATGTTGTCAAATAAATTCTTAAAATTGGACAGTTTTTCCGTTAAGTTTTTTTATTAAGTTTTATAGAATATTTGAAAATATTTAGATTATTTTTATCTACATCATCTATCTACCTATCTATGAGTAAGTTAGAGATGTATGTAAGAACTCTATGTGATTATTAAAAAATAAATCTTTATAACAGTACTATAATCCACAGTTTGCAATTACAGTTATTGAAAGATCCCCTTACTGTAAGCAATAGAGGAGCCTTAAGACATTCAACTCCCCACTTTCCACCAAATTCTGGAGGTGTTGATGTATCGGAACTCAACACAGTGCTTTGCCTTGATTCCACAGCGAACGAATAAAAATATTCAAAAATTTATTTCCCCAACTGAAAATTGAACCTACAACCTGTCGCGGTTTCCGTTACATGCTTGTGCTCCTGCACCACGACTGGCCTTCAAGGTATAATATTGTATGTATAGTTATAGATGTCAACGCCCCGAACCGTCGTACCACATACATTTAACTCGAAGTAGGTTAATAAAGCAAACTATAAAGTCACCTGGCCCTAAATTCTCGTCAGCAAATACATTTCCTCCCTACACTACCTCAAGTTGAGATAAGGGCGCCTACAGATTGCGCTTGAAATTATATATATATATTTTTAGTTTAGTTCTGCCAGACATATTTTTTATTTATTTATTGTTTTTCTATTGTTTGATCAAGAAAAAAACACGGTTTTCTAAAAAAATAATTGTATTAGAAAATTCACAAAAAGGGTTCGTTATAAGTATACTATATATAATAAATTTATTTATTTATTATTTTATTAAGCTTTGGTGGTTGTGTGGTGTATTTAGTTATATAATAAGTAAATATTACAGTTTGTAAATAATACATAAGGATTAAGAGTGTACATAAATCGGAAAGAAACTACAAGTATGTAGAACACTAGAAAGTAGGTACTTGACGTAGTGGCCGATGGTTTATCTAATGACAAGGGATCCGCGACGGTTGGTTCTTTGCGACTTTACTTTCAGATCAGCTGTGGACGACCCAAAATAATGTCACAGGCCCCAGGTAGTCCTTGCCCTATAGATAATTAAATATTGCAACCGACATCGGTGATAGCGAGTATTGTATTTGTATTTACGTATAATAAATAAATAATGAAGTAATAATAATAATAATTAAGAGTATCCCACAAAGCCAATAAAGACTTACATTAAGACATTCAACCAGAAGAGAATAAAACAATATACACAGAATAAGATAATATAGGTATGATATATATATAAAAATTATAAGAATATTTACATTAATGCACGTGCGCACGTGGAGTCATTGCATGTTGGGTGGCGGAACTGAATTAGAGAAAGTAAGCTACATAAGCAAATGCTACATGTGAATTATCCTTTATATTGTTTAATGTAGCCATAAGCCACCTATGTTCCACTTTTATCGTCGGTCTGTCCAATAAATTCGGTTAAGGACCTCCACTGGATATATCGTCGGCAAACACGCGTCCAAGAGTTGAAGTCGAGCCAACCAACAGGTAAACTTGAAAGCTACATACATATATACATATGTACTCTTAAAATACTATATATATATATATATATATATTGAGAGTAAATCCTCAAAAACATGAAGATAATATTGACATGACTTTATTATTGTAATTATAATTACATTATAACTTCACAATATGTTCTTTATGTGGGCAACACCTATTTGTTTTTAATTTATACGAAACTTTATTAAGCTGATAATTTTAATGTGTCCACACTTAATTACGGGCGTCCCTTTTATTTACTTTACGGGATGCGGTCGATGTAATTTACTTCGGCTTATATTCGATATAAAGTAGCTATGGGTAATGGAATGAACTGCGTTTAACCATCGTTTTACCCAGTTACGAAGCTCAAAAAGCGGGTTATACTTTAAGCGTCTATGTATGTATGTTCGTTTGATTGTTCCCTTACAACTCACAAAATATCAAAATCTCAATTATCAATTTACAACTATAAAAAGTTAATATAAATAACAGGTAGCTTCTATATAAAGTAGGATAATCCTATTTGCATATACAAAGTAAAAACATGCGAGCAAAGTATTATCTCAGGGAGGTGCTCGTCTGCTCAGAGAATTTATAGAGAAATGCCGATATTGCGGTAACATCGCATCTTAGACAGCATTTCGTATATTATTTTCATATTTACGTAATCTTGTGTTGCTTTTAAATTGCCTTTGCACAGTTATGAGATAAAATGAAATTTTATATTATTTGAAAATTTTAAGCTATGATGTAATTTTTTATATATGGGCTTATGCCCATATTTATGGGCAAATTTATATTTATGGGCATACAAATGGGCATTATATTTATGGGCATTTATGTTCCCAGGTTTATTATACAAATATAATAAACCTGGGAACCTAGTATGGAGACACTACGTTTTCATTAAGACACTACCGTTCTCCATTTACACAACGCGGCGCTATGCCTACAGAGCGAAATTAATTAATCTTTCAATTTAAATAATTTTTGAATCTTTTACATTTATTAATACTAAAACTAAAACAGTCCCGAACAAGGATTTGCATGACATCCAGTCATGCAAATCCTTGTTTAGTTTTCTAAGATTACCTTTCATTTTAAATAATAGTTTGTTATATTCCTATTAATGATTTTCGTTGTAATAATCATAAAAATTGTCAAATCAAAGAGTTAAGTTAGTAAAATAAAAAGCTCAAGCTCAATTTACATCAGTTTCAATTATTATAATTTATCATTTCCTTGTTTAATATACATTAATTAACATAAAACCTACACGATATTATTCTATCAAAGTCATTAAATGAACTCAGATCAGCTGTAAAAGCTTCGTTAACGTCGACTTACTGACAACAAAAGCTTATGATGCCACGAATAAAAATAAACTATATTTTCTCATTTCGAACACAATACAACCACGGCCGGAAGCCACGTATTATAATTGGTTAATTACTGACCAGCAATAGATATGTCGACAATACATTGTAATTGGAAGCTCGAAGGTAATAGTTCTGTCGCATGCAGATATCGTTCGCTTATAATGAGATCTAGATTTTATATGATAGGAGATCGCTTTTTTTTATGTTCATTATTTATTGTAATATACTTACAGGTAAACGGTCTCTGATAATCATTGAGGCTAAATCAAAGGCTTAAGCCTTTCCAGACCAAGAACCGCATAGTCTTTTTTTTTTTCATTCTGCGCCATGTTGTGAGACGATGTGGTCAAGGTCACCGGATGCCAGTGGATACAGAAATGGTTGTGCTAACTGATCCTAGGACGAGGCCTATGTCATGAAAAAATTTTATTAAAAATGACATTCAAATTAAAATAAACGATATCATATCATTTATATTCTCATTTTAAAGGGTAACTTGTATGTTTTCAAGAAAAGAACGTTTTAATTTGAAGCAAGACGGTCAAATGTACAGTTTGCAATCAACTATTTAATTGCAGCGTGTTCCACTGCTCCGTCGACCTGAAAAGAAAACAAAGTAGACGTTCTAATTGCTCTCTTGAATACGGAACGTTTTGTATGGAAGTATAAAATGGTAAATGTCTAAAATAAAATCGTAAATGATATAAGGTGATGATTAGAATTTTAATTACTGAAAAAAAATTATTACCTTCACACTTTATCCTTTATATAGCGAGGAAGAGGCTACTTTCCACCCAATTTTCAAGATTTGTTGAGTTGCTGTGTTCAACGCCGCGCTGTCTTGTTGTCGGAGCGAAGAAATGAAAGAAATATTTTAGTCCTTTGAGTAACTGCCTCCGTATATAGTTATAGCAGTTACAGTGGTTGTACAGACGATGATAACGGTCTCAATCCCTAATCTGGAAAATTATTATTGATTTTATTTAATTTATCTTTAAAAAAAAATTAAACATAGTTTTTTTTAAGTGTGCTTTTGTTTCTTGTTTTTTTTATAAAGTTTATGCATATAGGAACTTTTGGACTTTTGATTTTTATTTCTACTTCAGGTACAAAATCTGCACTTGAGTTAAGTAAAAAGCAAAATGCAGAAAATTTCTAATGCATCTGAAGCGATCACTCAACCGGATAAAGCTGTATGCGCTTGACTGAAACTTCACTAAGTTTCTTACACTGACAAGCTACATTGTGTTTTATCTTACAAGCAAATTAAATTCTTGATTGCTTTAGTTTTCCTGATAAAAGTAAAAAAGGACATAAAAAAGTAAATTTCGTTTAATGTTGTAATCATATAAGGCCAGTCGAGGCGCAGGGACAAAAAGTGTGACTGTGAACGCAACAGGTTGTAGCTTTGATTCATATGAGAAAATAATATATATATATTTTTTTTTATTCTTTGAATTTCTTCGCTCTTGTATCGAGCCAAAGCGTGATGTCGAATTCTGCCTCTCAACACGCAATGCCTCTATTATTTGGCGGATAATGGGGAACGGAGACTTAACGCAACGGTAAGGACGAACGTAGTCTTAACGTATGCGGGATACTGCGTGAAGTTGAAAAAATAATTATACTCAATGAGTGTACATCCCATTATTTCATTTCTTCTTTTGCAACCGTTTTTTAATATATCCACAACATATACCAATAATTAAATTAATTAATTTAAATTGTGGACAAAAGAAATTAAAAATCAATTTCTCAACTATATTAATTACAAGAAAATTATTAACCAAACTCTAAGCCTAAGCTGAAAATTAACAATGTCCTTTCAAACTTCACCGTTGTTAACTTCAGATACAAACTTAACAAGTTATTTCGTCATCCCTATTCTCTTGTTATGAAGAACAAGATTACATATAACTTTTTACGTTTACTTTTATTATATTTTACTTATAGCCCGCGGGCTCTGAATGTTCATTAAGTATACATGTCTTATATAAATGAACACTGGTACGGGGTTCTTCTTGTAGATTTCTTATAGATTTTCTTGTCAAATAAATAATATTGGTAGAAAAAAAATGTATTGGTTCCTGAAGCAAATTTTTTTACCTCAAGTGCGTTTATAGGATCTAAACGACCCGACACCCGATGACCCTATAGCCGCACTAGATTACGTATAACTCGAACTAGTGAGGTTCGTGTATGTAATGTATATAAGATGAGATTTTATTAAAATAAAAAGTGTAACATGAAGAGTTCCTAGAAAATGTTTTTCTTAAGTCATGCCACTGTGAAAAGGTGAATCTAAGAAAAATAAAATCAAATCAAGTCAAATCTAAAAAAATTAAAACAAATTTCATATAAAAAAAACTTACATTATACGCCCGCAAACCAAACTAGCTTTGGTTGTTTTTTTTTTCTTTAATATACATTATATCAATATCGATTTTTTTATTATTCGCATATCTTATTAGTCATACAGATCTGACTCTTTTATCTCTTTATTTACAAATTAAAGTTAAATATTATCATACCCTGTAAGATAAGTCACTGTGAACAGATGAAAGATGAACGGGTGTTTTCGACCCAGCGACGCACGGGAATAGACTTTACGCGGCACTCATCCGTAAAGTCGTCAAATTTGACTAACGCAGTGAATGCGTGAAAAAAAAGTCAAGGCTTGTTCATAATAAAGTTACAGCAAGATTATTAGAAACGTGATACAATATCTGGCAGTCATTGGCGTAGGGTAATGTAATGGGGGAGGCCGGTGGTCCGAACCCCCCCCCCCCCCTCAGAATAGTGTTGCACCAACCCCAGAAATTTTAATAACGAAAATTAACCATAAAATTACAATTAAAATTTATGCCATGTGATCCTGGCTTAGGATCATAGGATTATCGGATCACCCTGGTACTGTTGGTGTCGTAAGAGGCGACTAAAGTACGTGTGGTAGAGTCACGTCGCCAGTAATGGCAACACGCATGGGCGGACTCGACCGGATTAATACCACCCCCAGCATTTAAAACCGGCGTGAAGACTACTTCACGCCGGTTTTCGGACTCTTGCCACTGCGTTTCGCATTTATGCCGGACCCCGGCGCCCAACATTTTCACCTTAAAGGACGGCGACCTGCAGCTCCTCTGGTGTTGCATGGGGTCGTGGGCGGCGGTGATCACTTACCATCAAATGACCCGAAAGCTCGTTTGCCTTGTCCTCTCCCATAAAAAAAAAGTTTAAAAGCGAAGCGCAGCGTTGAGTTCCATCATTTTTGCACTGAAATTCTGGTTTCCACCTCTGGTTCTGACACAGACACTTACACGATAAAATATGATATTAAAATAAAACCAGAACTAAGCTCTCTCCTTCAATATAATTAACTTTTAACAAAAATGATTATCATTTAACATTTCAAACAAAATTTACTTTTCATTAATTAAGTGTTTTCCACAAACAAAATATTATTCGGTTATGTTTACTTTTACCGAATCTTAAAAACCGTTAATAGGTTTACCAAATTGCGTTCAAACGGATGGGGCTTAGTTAATTTTCGGCGATGTATTTTTGTTTTTTAGGGTTCTGCACCACTTAAGGAAAAAAGGAACCCTTCGCTCTGTCAATGTGTCTGTTTGTCAATACCCTTTATCCCAGGAACGTTTGGAGATATCGAAATGAAATTCACGTTTTTTTTTGTAATTTATTATTACAAAAGAACATTAGGAAAAGTTAAATTGAAACATCAGTGGGCGAGCCCGACTCACGCTTGACTGGGTTTTTGTTAATACAAAGCGTTTTGTAGCTGGGACAGTTTAAAGTCAAAATTAAGGGTGAAGATTAAAAACGCACCTTTTTACTTATATATATTTTTTCAACGTCTTGCCGACAATTGTTTTAATATTCTTACAGCCGTCGCCTTAATTTGCTAGACTTTTAATTAGAAATGTAATAAAAAATAATGTGTTTTATGTTATTCGATTAGGTCTTAGGTTAGACAGAGAAAAACCTTCAACACATTACGCCCGTATTTTCGAGACATTTGGTGGAGCCTATTAACGCCGCGCTTGACTCGTTGCTAAGTTCCGTCGCGCTTACAGTCGGACGCTACGTCACTGAACAACGATAGCGTCTCATGAATAAACTAATATATATAAAGCTTTGAAATTTCGAAAACTGATATACGAAAATTGTGTACATGACACCTTCATCAAGTGAACTTCTGAAATACCCCCTAAATTATTTTAAGGTTTAATTTATTCACCCCCCCCCCCCCCTAATTTATTTTCACGCAGGCAGAGGAAGCCTAGTGCTAAGACACTCTATTTTGGACTCTCCGTAGAATTTTTCGAGGCATTGCGTGTTGAGTGGCAGACCTCAATGTTGTACTAGAGCGAAGAAATGAAAATATTAATAATTACTTCCCTCGAGTGAGAATCGAACCCACAACCGATGCGTTACAGTCACACAAGTTAGTTATACAAAAAATTATAACACAACTTATGAAAATCCTTAAATTTTTTTTTTGTTTCAGGTTATACGATGACATCGCATTGCGATAGTGTGAGTGCCAAAGTGTAGTGCCAACGTCAGTATGGGGTGTACACCAAGTATGCTTTTGGATCATAAAAATCGCAGACGCGACAGCACCGGATCTCAAGAAGCTGCCTTAGCCAAGGTAGCTCCCACACCACTGTGCCAGAACAAAGCAGTCCAGGCTGCCAGGGCTCCCCGAGCGTCTCTGGAGTCAGATGGCTTCAGCATACAGCTGTCCAGTAAGAAGGACAGCTATGTTTCTCAAATGGGCAACAATTTTGCAACTCAATTGCATATTAAGAGGATATCTGGTAAGTCTTAGATAGATGTGATTTGTTGATTATTGTTTTTATTAAATACTCTATGAAAGACTAATACAATTAAAACAAAAGAGATTTTGCCAAAAATAAAAAATTGAAGATGTGATTTTTCAACCGCCGCACGCGCCTCATTCACCAAACAAAAGAGAAAAAAATTCTACGTCTAAACTGTTGAGGTATCTTGATTAATTTCTTTAGGTATTGGTTTGAAATATTTTACCCTATATTGTGTTATAGTTATTATCCAATATCAGTGTATCGGCAGCACTATTAACTAAAATTTTAATAGCGTTAAGGAATCAGAAGAGATAAGGTGTTCCGGTAACACTACTATCGTAATAAATACTAGATATCGGTACGTTCTCAAAGAAAATTACTATTTATCGATTTATGTTGTATATAATTAATTGACTATCATTCGTAAAAACTGATATAGAAACACTAATAATAATAATTAGACGTGCTGTGATATATAATATATATATATATATATATATATACATATATAATTTTGGTAGTTTTAGTTATTACTTTAATAAAGTACAGTATGATTAGTCGTGGCCAACCTAGAGACACCTGCTGGAGCTTTGTGTGGAATTTAATAAAGAGTTTTATTTATTTTCTTCCTGAGTCCAATACTGAATGTTTCGGAAAAACCTAAATTCAGAGTGGCCACGACTCGATGGTCGTATTGTAGTAGTCAAGTGACTTCAATTTACTATAAACATATCAGAAATAGGTTTTGTAGGTATCAAGGAAAATGATTGTTAATACGAATTAACGATGTAATATAAAGCAAAAGATTTTTTATTTTTATTTTTTGTGTAGGTTTGTTTGTGCATTTGTTCACGCTAACCTCAGAAACCGCTTAACATATTTAAATGCAGCTTGCATTATGGTATTTTGGCAAACTTTCCTTAATATTTAGTGTTACAAACACTATTATTTAAATAAGTTCATAAATAGAAAGGTAATAATCAATATAAAATTTTTTGTAAATTTGCTGTAAAATCTTTGGTTTTCAATATATAAATATTCACCTCAAAATGATACAGTTTATTAAAAATTAAATAATTGTGTTGTAGCGGGCCGAGGCGCTAGCGAGTCGTTAGAAAAATTTAAAAAAGCGATTTGATTGAGGCGCTTTTATCATAAAATATTGGAAATTGTTGATCTTCACCACTATTACTGGAAAAATATAATAAGAGCTAATTTTTTTTAGTCTCGTACAAAATATACGTACATATATTTATAACTTTATATTACAAAACTGACTAAAACTTTTATAAATTTTGACTTAAAATACACTAAAATTTTAGAAAAACTGTGAAATTACTTATAATCAATTAATAATTAACAATTAATTCTCTATCGCTATAAGAAATTGTAATCAGAAATTCTCGATTGAACACGATTAATTTATAAACATTCTCAAATAGCTAACTGTAACTATAAGGAACAGTCGTCAAAGAGAGATTAGAAAAATGAAAAGCTTATTATTGGTGAGTTAAAAAATTGAAATAGTGTAAATCATGTAATTAAATTCCATCATTCAACTCTGTATCACGCTGTATCCCTGACATAGCAGGGTAAACACAGGGTTGCTCATGTTAAGACACTCCGTTTTCCAAAAAAATTCTGGAGGCACTAAGTGGTTGAACACAACGCCCCGCTTTGTCTCGACACCAAAACGAAGAAATTAAAATATTCAATATTTAATTCAACCGAGTGGGAATCGAACCAACAACCTATCGCATTTACATTCACACCCTAAAATTATAGATAAATTTCTTAAAAAAAAAAATATAACATTTAGAATTATTTTTCATTTGTAGCTAGTTCTGCTGGGCCTCTTGCAAGATCCAATATGGGTAGTAAACAGTCAAAAGATAAAATCGTTTTATATCAATAACTGGGGCAAGTATACGCTGCCCCGTGCCATCGATATGGACGTGGTGAAAAAACTGGCAGAATATATTCTGTTATATAGAGAGAAAATATACTGCCCCTTTAAAAACACCGATGATTGTTCGAAAAAATCCGATTCAAAAATCATTAAAGCTATAGCTGCGCAAACGTTGAATAACGAAGCCAAAGGCTGAAGTACGAGACTACGAGTCATTATCATTTGAAACGTTTAAAATTAGGAAAAATAATAAAATATACATATATCTAATAAGTTTTAAAATTATTTTACTGCATTAACTTATTAAAGTAAGAGTAGATGTTACCTACTTATATGTTAGTATATATAATATTTATTTAGAGTGTGAACGTAGCTCAGGTTTATTATAGAACGAGATATATCCCTTTCTCCGTCTGATATGTTCTGAAACATCTAATTAACAAATCTGAAAGGTTGTGGGTTAGAACACGGAAAAATGAAAAAAAAAATTAAATTTATATTTTCATTTCTTCGAGAGAGAATGGAGTGTCTTAACTCTACGTTCCCAGGTTCCTTCTGCCTATGTCCAACAGTTGCATTGAAGCACTGATACGATGATTATGATGATGATGATAAAAAAATTAAACTAAACGAGACTAGAAATCGTGCCTGTTGTATGGTAATGGTTAATTAAAAGGTGTAAGAGACCTGATTTCGAGTTACGTTCCAATTTTTATACATTTACTAAAATGCCAGACCAGTCGTTGGGGCACAAAATGTGACTGTAAGCGTGACTGGTCGTGAGTTCAATTCCCACTCTAGGAAATTTTATATTTATTTAAATTTATAGTTTCATTTATCAAAATGAAGTTTCACCACTCAACACACAATCCCTCAGGAATTTGGCGGAAAGTGGGGTACGGTGTGTGTTTAACACTGGGTTCCCTCTACCTACCCAGCTGAGTGCAGGATTACAACCTTAAGTTGATTTAATTTTTAAAATACCAGTTAAACTACTGATAACGAAATTATTTATTGTATTGTTAATAATATTAAATTTTATAAAGAAATATTATTAAGATTTAAGAAGAAATATATTATAATATCCTAAGTTTAAACGTGTTGGAAAAAATAGGAAAGTTAGTTCAAAATTTTCGGTTACAAATTCGGTGCACTTTGTACAGCCAAATGTGTAATAGAATTTAACGCTGGCATAGATCCATTGGTATAATCGATTTTCTTTCGTGATAAAAATTTACATTATAATCAATAGTTCTTAATTAAAAATAACGTTTTTTTAACTATACAGTTATTTAACTATAAGCAAGAGCGGTCGTGAATGAGAGATTAGAAAAATGCGACTATTTATACTGGTGAGCTGAAGTTTTAATATAAATTAAATGAATTTGATAAATAAAAAATCTACAACTTAATTTATTTACATTTTCCGTTTGAAATTTTAACACGCGCGCCTGACAAGTTATTGTTTTTTATTATATAATTGTAAACGATAACGTAACTTTTTTTTACGTTGTTCACGTTGTATCTTGCACATAGAGAAGAGTAGAGAGGGAACTTGGGAAATTAATGCTAAGATGCTCTGTTCCTATTAAGACAATCTCGTTCCCCATTTTCCGCAGAATTCTCTTGGCATTGTTTGTGTGTCAATTCGTTGGTTTTTCTCGTCGTTACCAGAGCGAGAATGTGAAAATATTAAATATGTCACTTCCTCACTTGGGAATCGAATCCACAACCCTTTATTTTTACACCCACTTGTACCATGGCTTTATTTTTATTACTAATCTAGATTTAATATAATGTAAAATGTTATCTTTTTGTAGACAGTACTTCTAACCCTCATGCAAGGATCGATATGGATTTTAAACGGGGAAAAATTAAACACGTTTTACGTTAACAATTGGGCTAAATTCACTCTACCCCGTCCCGTTGACATGAAGTTGATGAGAAAAATTGCACAGTATATAATTTTATATAAAGACCAAAAATACTGCCCTTTTGCGACATCCAAAGCTTGTCTCACGAGACCGGAAGCGGAAATCATAAAAGCGATAGTTGCAAACACAATAAGGGCTGAAAGAAATTACTGATGATCAGAAAACTTATAAGAAATTACTGATGATCAGATAAACATATTGGAAAAATTTTTAAATATATAATTATGTAACACATACGTAGTTTATTTTTGTATTACTTTTGATTAAAATTACTTAGGTATTAAAACATCTTTATTGTTGAGTTAAATACTTTGAAGGTTTGTTAGGTTTTTGCTTCTTAATTTTTTTTTTATTTTAAGTTTTTTTTTATTAGAAGTTTTTTTTAAATATTAGGTTTCCCTTCAGTAGGTAAATTTCAGTGAATATATGTAAATGGTTGCAAATCATCGTCAAATAAACTGCCATGGTACTAAGTTCCAAAGTTATAGTTGAATCCCCCGAGTGGGAATAGAACCCACAACATCGCATTTTCAGTCACACGCTTGTGCCACTGCACCACAACGGCCCATCTGAAACTCGTTTATTAGAATTAATTATATAATTATAACTATAATAATATGATTATAGCTGCAAATACTAATTGCAAATTAATTTTCTTATTTGAATTATTTTTGATTTATTTTCTTATTGCTTAATGCTCGAAAACGACTGCGATTAATATCGACATATCCAATAAGTGCATTACACGTGCAATTAGTTACTATTATATTACATCTTGTATCCCGCACATAACAGGCAGGCAAAGGGAACCTGGGAACCTTGGGAAAATGGGAACGGACACTCCGTTCCCATTTAAACACTTACGTTCCCCACTTCCCATCGAATTCTGGAAGCATTGCGTGTTGTACATAATAAATGAGACCATAGCTTTGAATGACACAGATTTTATTACTACTAAATCATTTCAAATAGACAATCTAACCATTTACAAATTATTTCGTCTCTAAATGGTAATGAATATGAATTCTATGTTTTGATTCTATTTCACTGCTGTGCGGGTATTCCCTTTTCAATAATGTGTCGGCAATAATTTTTTTAATAATGGAATTCACGTTTGAATGTAAGCAAGCGTCCATGCCGCCTTCAAACGGACAGTACCGTAGCGCCCTGAACAACGCTATTTTGTGTAATATTATTTTTAATATTTCATCTTCAATGGTGACAGGTATGTTGTATTGCTTCCAATTTGTTATATGTAACATTTTATGGGGATTTTTTGTTTCTTCAGCTCTCAGGAAGTTGTTGTAGAAACCATTGACATCGCTTGCAATAAGTATGACGATTTCCTGTAAGCAATTAACCTTATACTTAGTATATTATGTAAATAGTACATTTTTATGATTTAAAAACTTAGAGTCACTAACTACAAAATCAGTATCTAATTTATTTTGTGATAGAGTGGATGTGGGGTAGATGAGTACTTACCAAAGAAATAAAAAAAAACGCATTCATATTATTTAAAAAGAAATCAAATTGGTATATGACTTGTTCATCGCCTTTAAAATTTTCCTCTAAGAATATTAACTCCTTCTAATTTCATACATGACATTATTAATTTGAACTTAGTTTGGCCAACATTGTTCAATTAAAACTGATTTGTAATTAAAGTAAGAGAATTTCTATATGAATATAGTTGCCACCGCCGCGCCAGTTCAGAAATATTGATAGGTACGCTGTTATTATATAAAGAATTTTTTTCTTTTCTATTTTTATTTAACTATTAATAGTTTTTTTTTTTTTGGTTTATATTTCGATTTAGACATTTAAGTTTTATATTTCGATAAAAGAGGCTACATTAGACTATTTATGAGCAAAAGGTGGGATATATTTGTTTAAAATAAAAAACAATCTAATTTATATATAGTATTATAGTTAATATATGTCTTTGTAGTGAACTATTTCTTCTATTTAACTTCGCTTCGCTCAGCTCTTACTGTTCAAAAGTGTGTTTCGATGTTCACCTATTTCTCCGAAATAATTTAAGCTTCTCACTAAAAGCTATTCAATGAAATTTGGGCAGCATCATCTTTCCCAGCTACTCTCTCTACAGATTAATTTAAAAAAAATCTAATTTTAGTTTTTTTTTTGAGTGGTTAAAAAGAGTCCCATAGAGTTAATATATAGAACGTTTTTAAATCGCACGCGCGTGATAACATGACGCTTTACTTTCTATCAATACAATGAAACGTCGACTTGGCAAAATGCTTATACTCCTCTATTTTTGCTTTGTAGGTTAAAAATATTAAACGTAATATCTATCTGTGTAAATGTATACAATTATCCCGTGTCAACGGACTTATAAGAACTTTAGTGGCTGCACTTAGCCGCAGATAAAGAACCCAAGTGCGGTGCGGGGGGGGGGGGGGGGGGGTTGCAAGATGTCATCTGCATTGTTTCAAGCTGCTGGTAGTCACGTTCGATACATACATTATACAAGTAGAATATATAGATATAAGTATAGATTTTATAGCTTCACGCTGTATCACACACATAGCATAGCATAGGGTTGGCAGAGCGATCCCGGTAACTTAGTGTTAAGACACTACGTTTCCGATAAGACACTTCCGCTGCTTATTTTTCGCCGAATTTTGGAGGTATTGCTTGTTGATTGGCGGAAATTAACGCCGCGACTTTTCCTAATATGTTCTATACAAAACATGTTTCAAAAAAAAAAAAATTATTAACTTCGTTTGCAACTCTTATACAAACTTTTTCCAACCATCTTAAGACTGTAATGGTCCATAACATTCATATTTTACTTGAACTATGTATATATAAAATAATTAAAGATTGAACTATGTACAGAGATTACACAATAGCTCATGTCTCAAGTCTGATTGAGCTTCTAGGTGGCAGGTTAGGCGGCATACTATTCTACGTGCTTACTTAATGTATGAATCACTTTTATTATATATTATATTATATAGCCTGAATTTGTATATAAATATAATGTAAGAACTCTATTTCATATTTTTCTTTCAGTTTCACTCTTTATTTCGAATTCCTGGATAATAGATAGAGATAACTAATGTTAAGACACTACATTCTCTTACCGCTGAAATTCGAGATATTGTTTCCTTTCGAATGTAGTGATAGAACTCGATGTGACGCGCTTTTTAAAGACGGAGCGGCAAGATGAAAATAATTGATTGCTCTTACCAAGGATCGAACCCACAACCATCGCGTTTAAAACCAGGCACTGTCTCCACTGCTATGCAATAACTTTGAATCTAGGAACACTGTGTTCTCCACTTTACAGTCATTGTATGTTGAGTGGACACAACGCCGCGCTTTGGTGTCAATTCGTATATGTTGCCGTTTTCAAAAGTGAAATAACAGAGTGCTTTTTTTTTGTTTCTAAACGTGAAATGGAAACCTCCATTCGGAATCCAAATTGCCTGAAAAGGCTTTGAAAATCCAGCTCGTGAACGTTCGCATCTGAAACTTTCATCGGTTTTTTTTTCAGATTATCCTGACAAAGACCGCTATGGATAGATTGACAAATAGAAAAATTAACATGTACGTAATTCAGTAGCATACAGATATTGAGAAAATATTGCTATTATTAAATCATTATAGCGGCGTTAAGCTCCACCACTTAATATACAACGTCTCAATAATTGAGACGAACTAACTGTCTTAACCCTGTAGCATATACAACGTGAAGAAATGTAAATATTAAATATTTTATTTCGTCGAGAGGGAATGGAACCCACAACCTATCGCATGTACAGTCACACGCCTGTGCCCCTGCGCATCTAATGGCCTCAACCTAACATAATTACAGTTCCAAAATTATAACAACATTACGATTGTATTAGATGTGCTTAGAGTAAAGCGAAATTCATTTCAGAACAGAAATTACATTCTAATCACAATATCCGGCAATGGCGACGTGTAACTGCTTCGCGTACATACATTTTATATATATTTCAATAATTCTTGCTTTACGGAAATGAAAAAAAAAAAATCTGTTGATGTAACTGGACTCGGAGAGCACGCTGCTGGAAGGAAATGCTATTGAACGTGGAATAAATTGAATGGGTGTCCTCTTTTGCTTAATGGACGCGTGGTTTATTGATGTTAGTTAGAGATGGACTGGTAGATGATGACAGCGTCACCGTACGGGGAGCGGTGAGAGTAACTCACACCTGAATGAGTTCGTTTTTAGTTCGTTAGGAATAAGGAAATAAAGGCCGTCGTGGCGCAGTGGCACAATGGTGTGACTGTAACGCGACGATTGTGGGTTCGATTCCCACTCGAAGAAGTGAAATACTTATTTGCGTTTATATTTCCATTTTCTTCGCTCTGGTGGCAAAGTAGGGAACGAAGTGTCTTAACACCGAGGTTCCCTCTGCCCACCCTGCTGTGTGCAGGACAGCGTTTTTTTAATAGCTTTATGAAGTCGACGTCTATCTTATATAACGATATGTTACAATAAAAATTAAAATACCGTACAATCTCCTCCAGGTGTTCTCCATGCAACCTAACATTGGTGAAGCTAGTGCTCAACTGGCACTCTCAAAGCGCCATAAATTAATAACTGAATTGACCTGGAAATAATAAATAGAGTTTAATTGATTTTTATCATAAGAACATTAACATAAAATACATTCAAAGTGAGTAAATTTTGACAAGTTCTGAAATTTAAATATATTTTACGTAAATTTGAAATGAAGCATTTCGTTTTGAACGTAACTGACAGACGACATCGGAACCTTTTGTCCTGTCAGTCTGCTACTGTAATTAAATATTATTTATATGAACGAATAAAATGATCGTCTTTCAACGTTACAGAGTAATATTAAATACTCATATTCGATAGTAACATGCGTGAGTGACTATAAATAGTTTTTACTTAGGTTCTACAAACTATGGAAACGATTTTTCCATTTTATGTGCTCGTGACGACTAAATGACGTATCTACGAGTATTTTTTATAAAAAAAAAACAAGGCAAACGAGCGTTCGGGTAACCTGATGGTAAGTGATCACCGCCGCCCACGACCCCATGCAACGCCAGAGGAGCTACAGGTGCGTTGCCGGCCTTTAAGGAGGAGGATGTTGGGCGCCGGGGCCCGGCATTACCTAATGCGAAACGCAATGTCAAGAGCCACTACTTCACGCCGGTTTTAAATGCCGGGGGTGGTATTAATCCGGTCGAGTCTGCGCATTCGTGTTGTCATTACTGGCGACGTGACTCTACCACACGTACTTTAGTCGCCTCTTACGACACCGACAGTGGTGATCCTATTCTAAGCCGGGATCACACGGCCTAAAAATAATGCCATTCGACACATACAATTCTTCCACGATTCGGTGGGAAGTAGGGAACGAAAGTATTTCAGTGAGACTATGACACTAGATTTCCAGGCAGACACTGTACGCGGGATATAGCATGACACTAAAAAAAAACATATGTGTCATCGAAAAAAAGCACATTCATTCCCCTGATAAGAACAAACACATTTCATTCAGCCAGATCGTAAATCTTGGAGATTACCAGAAGTTTTACGACGAAGTCTAGTCAGAAATAAGCTGAAGCCGTTCACATGGTGACAGTATTATCCTGCCGTTATCTTCTCCATTATCGTTATCACAGAGTGACGCACGATACAGACACGACAAATTTAAATATACCTATTATGTCCTTGTCTATATATTGTTAAGTGGGTCAAGTATACTTATTAAACTCTGTTTTGATGTGTTGTCGAGATAATTTGAAAAGGAATTTTGTGTTTTTAAAGTGTGTAGTTTGGGTATTTGAATGATAATTATATTTTTATATAATTTTAATTTACATATATGCGAAGTTGAGGACACCGTAGCACAGTGGGACAGCTCCTGCTTGTGAACACGATGATCGTGAGTTCTATGTTCAATTTATATTCAATTTATATCTAGAATTCAAACAATTTATCAAATAATTTAAAAACAATTTATCTACACTATAAATATTGAAAATATCATGGATTTATATAATTTTCTTTTAAAAATCGCTAAAACGGATTCTGTTGACCGACAGACTGAGTTAAACTTTCATATTTATTGTAAATATGTAGACCACTCTTCACTTGGTGGTTTCTAGGTTACGGTGGGATAGTGACACAGCAATGGGTAGAATCTCCACTGGGGAAGTCAATTATTAATCATTTCTCTGCTCTGGCAAGACGAGGGGCAGCCTTGAGTACTGCCACTCAACGGGCAATATCACGAATCGAGTGGGAAAGTGAAGAGCGGAGTGAGAGAGAGAAAGAAATTACATTAATGTAGCAAAACGTGATTTTATCACATTATAATATGAAATGTGAAATTCCCCAGCCATATACAATATTGGACTAGTGACGTCACCACGATTAGACAAAACGGATCGGAGCCAGAGGGACGATTTATGACATTCAATTTATCCCACGATTATGTTAAACCGCTGCGTGATGTCACATCACTATCTTATCACACTGGAGGTACCTTCAAAACAACGTGTTCAATATGTGTTGACTGGTTTTTGATGCTACTAAGAAAATTAATTGTTGAGGAATATATACTACTAATAAATTTATTATAGTTAGTATATTTCCGACTGACAGCTACTGTTGTCAGTATCGTATACAACATATATACAATATACAAACATAGTACATACTGCATTGTTTCTAATTTATAAACTTTAGACTCTAGATATTATGTATTTTAATTCAGTGTAACTAATAAATATGTATATATACATATAATTGTAGCTTTTTTTTTTTGAGTGGGGGTCAGGAGCACAAAGTGTGACTGTCTCGAGGATATGTGACGTTGAGTTCCGCCACTCAACACACAATGCCTCCAGAATTCGGCGGAAAGTGGGGAACGGAGTGTCTTAACAATAGATTCCCTCTACCTACCCTGATGTGTGCGCGATACAGCGTGAATCTGAAACAAAAATCATAGACTAAATTTAAAATCAAATTTGAATTTAAAATCGTAATATTAGAAGATTAACAAAGGAGGCAACCGTTGAAAATAAATGTCTTCAATTTACATGTGGAAGCATTCGTAACGCATTCCTCTCAATTTCGTGATCGTAGTCTGTAGATACAAGATATATTTAAAGGCCGTTTTAGTGTACTTAGGTATTATGTAGAGTGGAACGTGTAATATATTATATATTATACGTTTAAACATGTCAATAAGATTACAAACGACGAAATCGCTTGTACTATACTATTATTTATTTACTAGACTGGATTATCTATCATTTAAAACAATAATAAATAAAATAAAAACTAAAGTTACAGACAATTCGAAGTGACAGTTATTTTACAGTAATTTGGTGGAAAAAAAAATATTTTAAATTAATATAACTTTTTTTTGTGAACTACATGTTAAGATTAAGTCTGCCACAACACAACAGTGAAAACTGCATTTAAATGGGTAAAGCCGCAGTCAGCAACTTCCTACAAGTTTCTACATTACTTCTACACCTTTACTTACATTGTGTTATATAAAACATATTTAAAACTGTAGTTTTCCTTTTATAAATTAAATTATATCACCAGACTTACTGATATGTGTTTAATTCCGAGACGGTTATAAAAAAATATACATGTTAAAGATTAAAGTATTACGTGCTTATAGTCATAAATTCGGCTTCCCGCTGTGTCCCGCACCCATCGGGGTAGTGAAAACCTAGTGTTAAGACACTCCGTTTCTCATTATCCGCTAAATTTTGGAGGCATTGTGTGTTGAGTGGTGGAACTTAACGCAGCGTTTTTCCCTGACACCAGCGCGAAGAAATGAATAAATTAAATATTTCCTCCTTCCTCGAGTTGAGATCGAACCCACAACGAATCGCATTTATGGTCACACTTGTGCCTTCGCCACGTTACGCTACGACTGGCCACAGACGAGTTACGTAACACAAATCTATTTGAATTTTAAACGAATGAAGATGCAGTTACAAGATTAATGTGACACAGACATTCATACATATACACTACTTAAATATACATACATATCAGTTTAGTGAGTACAAAGCGCGTGGCCGCGGCATGCGCGTGCGCTTATCAGTCTACACTCAGTGTTCGCGCCCGACACGCTAACCGATTTATAATATAGAAGTCGTAAAACTGAGGCGCCAGTTAAATTATAACTTTTAAATATGATTTTTTATATTAAATCTTGTATTTTGATATTTTTGTGATGTGAATTGTGTTGGTAATTCGAATCTAGAGCTACGGGGAAATAGGCTAGTGTTACAGTTTGTGTATTACAGTTTAAACTTATTACTCATGGACGAGGCAAAACAGCAAGAAATATGATAGAGCCAAGCTATTACATTTCAATGGGCAGATTTTAAAATATAATTTATTTTGAAAAAAACAAAATAAACTACAAATTACGTACTTAATCTTGATGTTTGTTTAAATTTAAAATTATTTTTAAATGAAGTATTTCATGTCAGACATAATGTCTAGTATAATATAATAACTTATACAGCTAATTCATTAAAAAATAATAACTTCTTTGAAAAACAAATGGTTATTTTTGCTTCGCCACTCTCATATTTCTATAATAGCATTCCACTGCGGTTTTGTTTACACGCGCGTCATATGACACATTGACTAAAGTCGAGTTAGCGATATTCTAAACTATTGCTACAGTATAATACGGTCAAAAAGTCGTGGTCACTCTGAAGTTAGCTTTATATAGCTACACAGATTTGATTTTAGGATTTTTCTTACTTTCGATCGTTCACATTTTGAATGAACATTGCGCAAGCGTTCATAAAATCTAACTTCAGAACAGCCACAACTTATTGACCGTACTGTAGCTACCTAGTTGTTTGGATTCAACAATATATTAACTATCGACACGATACCGTCACGTCAGTACGTCACGTCGCCTATTTTAGTTTATTGTGTTAACTAATTTTATTATTTGTGTCGACATTTATCAAAGAAATCACCGCTCGTGTGTTTTTATCACGTTATATAGACTATTCTAATGGTGGACGACGTGAAAGTGACAGTTTTATCAGTTGTTTCCAATCGTCTAACTGGTTTGTGGTGATGAAAATTATGAATTTTGTGTGAAAAGTGAACGATGGATGTGGATGAAGAGGACTACTGTTCAGGTATCTAAATTTAGTGATATGTACCTAATAAAAATAAATGAATCAGCTACGCGGTGTATCCCGCATACAGCAGGGTAGGCAGAAAGAATCTACTGTTAAGACACTCCGTTCCCCATTCTCCGCTGAATTTTGAAGGTCAGAGTTGAGTGGCGGAACTCAATGCCGCACGTTGTCTGGACAATAGAGCGCAGAAATGAAAATATAATAATAAATAAATATTTTGTTTTGTCGAGTGCAGATCGAACCCACAACCAGTCGTGTTTACAGTCACGCTTTGTGCCTCTGCGCCACAACTGGCTTCATATTTTTCAATATATCTAATATTTTGATTAAATTGTAAATTTTCTATGTACGAACTTGTCCTAAAATAGTATTATCCTGTTTCTTTTCCCGTATTTGTTTCATATAACAAGCTCGGTGTCATTGACCTGATGATTGATGAGTAACTTCACTTGTAATTTCACTTCAAAGCTTCATATTAAAATAAGATTATTTGTATTAAGTAATTTATATAATTCGTGTAATAAAACAATTTAGATTAAGCAAATTCTAGCCTTTTTTTAAAATATTATATATATAAAAATAAGTGATTTAATTATTTTTAAATACATTTTTATAGAAAAATAATAAAAAAAAAAATTTAGGCGATCACACAAAACTGTGTCGTACAGTAGTATCAATTCTGGGTATACTGTAGATATTTACTAGCACTGGTGGCGTTTTACGTTATTGCCTTTACTTTTTCAGCGAACTGTTTTTTTTTTAAATGAATAAAAGAAGAAAATGGATTGAAAGAATAAATTGCAACATTCGTTTCGCATTTTATTTTATACTTTTACCAATATTTTTATCAATTGTTGCATAGTTATACGGTATTTTATTTTAGAATGATTTTAATAAACATATTTTTGTCATACTTAGATACATATAACTCGATATCTCCAAGCGTTCCTGAGATAAAGGGTCTTGATAGACAGACGGACAACAAAGTGATCTTAGAGTTCCTTTTTATATTAAAAAGTACAGAATCCTAAATATCTTGTAAAGTGTACTGAAATACAACTATTTACTATTACTTAAATGTAGAAGACTCCGGCGTTGAGTTTCGCCACTGAACATACAACGCTTTTTCCGCCGAATTCTGGAGAATTCGGCGGAAAAAGCGAAACGGAGTGTCTTAACACTAGGTTCTCGCTGCCTACCCTGCTGATATTTTTTTTATTATAGGAAGTAACCTCTCATTTGTGGTATATCGGCAACAATAAAGATATAGCACGGTAGCTGCGTACGCGGTATCGAGGCCGTTATCTGGGCAAACATGACATTATTGATTTTCGTCCATAACTCCAACACTCATGTTGATATCGCTGTGATAAGAGTCGTGCGTAATTACAAGGAGGTACCCAATCGTTAGATCATAAGCTCTTCGATAAGGGTGATGTGTGAGCTTGAATTGAGCTTTATGTTTTACTAATATGGTGTTAGCGAATTTGTGATAGTGGTTCACGTGTTGAATGCCTTCCTGGATGCGTTGTGATTAATAATCCATTATGTATTAATATATATTATATTTGGTGTATTTTTTTTTTTTGCTTCACGCTTTATATGACACAAAGCATTGTAGAGGGCACCAGCGAGCCGAATTCTGAAGTCTGAAGTTACTAGAGCGAAGAAATAAAAATATTCAACATGTCCTTTCCTCGAGTGGGAATTGAACCCATTGAAGCTGTCCCGTTAACATCCAAACAAAAATCCACGCCAACGAGGTAGGGGGCGATCACTAGTGAAAGTTCACTAGTGAGTGTTTCATCTTATTTAATTTTTGCGATGTCAAGATGCTCCTGTCTTTGAACGTTCCAGTAGATACTTGCTTTTGCATTTTCATATCCTATTTACTTGACAATATTAAATAACTATATTTACTTTGCCATTGAAAATCTGTTTGTGATGAAAAATTATTATTTTAAACATAATTTTCATTTTACTTTTCCGTTTATTCATGGAATTTTTATAAGAATTAAGTACGTTTTATAAAATAAGAAACTATAAGCTGACATTGTTTGTTGTAATATATGTAACTTTTAAATTGTATTATTTTTTTTTGTTTTATTTAAGTTTCGTACAGCAAGTAAGGTAAGCAGAGGAACTAGTCTACTATCACTACGTTCTCTACTTTCTCCCTTAATCAATTGCGTGTTGAATGGCGTAACTCAACGCCGCATTTTGTTTCCTTATTGGAATAGTGAGCTACATTTTTTAGTGATAACCGAACCCACCATGTTTACAGTCAGAAACGGCTGCCACTAAATTATAGAAATGATATAAATAAAAAAAAATTAGCTTCATGCTGTATCTCGCACGCAGCAAGGTAGACAGAGGAAACCTAGTGAAACGAGTGGTGGAACTCAACGCCGCTCTTTGCCTCTACTCATGGGATCGACACCTTGTACCGCCACGACGTTTTCGTAACATATGTTAAATGTCAAATATCAAATAAAAACTCATCAAATATTTAAAAATACAAAAGTGATCGTATTACCATATCAAAAGTACGTCATTATCAAAAGCAATTAATAAAGTCCAGATTAATAAAAACAAGATTTTAACAACTACAGCGAGTTTATTTTATCATGATTATCACGTTTCACTAATTGTGACATCACCATGCTTGTGGTTTATCGCTTCCTGTGATGGTGATCTCTGTTATGTAGAGATCCGTCGCTTCCCGGATATGGCTTATTATTAAAAAACAGATCGTCATTTAATATTAATATAGACTAGAATGAACGGATCGTTAAATGCTACAATCTGTGCATACCTCTTTGGCCTTGTCCACTGTCCACCTCTTCATACCGGTGTTTATAAAGAGGTTGAGAATCGGAGGTCTGTATGATTTTTTACGTGATCTTCCTTATCTTAATATATTTTTGATACTGTGTTTTTGAAGGTCTACTGAGGCCTCTTCCTACCTAAAAAAGGAGGAATAAAAAGGAAAGCAAATTAATCATTACCCCAAGTTGAGATCAAACCCACGACTATCACTCTCCCTCTATTCCACCATGTCATCAGTTAATGTAACTAAGTTCTAATATATCGACGCCATAAATCAGATTCGGAGTAGACTATCATGTACCAATACATCGTGGAACTCAACTGCATTAGCTCCTTAATTGACCAATGTACGTCAGGGTTACTACATTTCAGTATAATTTTGTATTTGACTGAATTACTTATTATTACTGAAATAAATATATTTATAAAGACGACGGATGTGACTTCGAGTCCCGGTCGAGGGAATTAACTATTTTCATTTGTTTTTTCATTAAGTAAAAATGAGAGCATCTGTCTTTTGCTATTATTATTTGCTATTATAGCGGCATACATACACCCTCTGTGAAAATTTCTACTGTCTAACTATCACGGTTCATGAGATACAGCCACGTAACAGATAGACAGACGGTGTAGATTCTTTAGTAATCGCGTTTTACCCTTTGAATACGGAACCTTAAAAATGGAAATCAAATATCAATATTGTAAAAAATGAAATAGCATAACATTCGTTATCATAAACCAAGACAGAAATCGCAACAAATTATAAGCAAATTCTTAGACTTTTTTCCGCAAATACTAAGAGATCACTTTTCCATCTGTTGAGATAAAAACTGACGTCACGATAGCAAGCGTCCTCACGAGCTGATAACGTAAGTCAAAGCAAGTATCATTAACGCCCGATGGCGTGGGCCGTGAGTTGTTTGAACAATCTGAATAACAATCACATGTTTCTCCGATATCTTAGGTGGGAATCGGGTGACATTTCTTCCTCATAGGCAAAAAGGATATAGTTTCAGGCCGAAATTTCAAAGAATTTTACAAAAATTTTAATACAATATTTCCATAAGTTGGGATTCAACCAATTACGCCTATCTAACACTGCACTGCACTGCACTGCACTGCACTCACTGCACTCCACGGTGGCCTCAATTAGCTTGGAGTCTGACATTCTGCTTTGTTTGGTAATATTGCTATATAACCAGATATATAGATGGCGCCGATGGCATGGCAAATTATTTTTAAAATTAAAAATTTATATAGAAAATTGAACGGAAAACGGGAATAGCAGCAGAATATCTTAACTCTAGGAATCTTAATTTTACTCTCTACTTTCTTCTAACGCCTAGCCTGTTATTATGAGGGGTACAATGTAAAACTAAAACCAGACAAACCTAAATGTGCTAAATATTATTCTATAGAAAAAACGCTTTTATGGAGAAAGTGTAATACTATGATATTATAAAGTTCACCACATAATTGTCCTTTTTTAAGATATCTTCAATTAATAGAGCCTTCACTGGAGGTCATTGGATCGACCGTCCATACAAATATTCCCTCGAGACCTTTTAATCTTCATATTCATTGATATGTAACTAATAACGAAGATAATCTTCATGGTTAAGACGTTTAAATCTAGTATAATGTCGTTTGTACTAGTTCATATCGAGTGTGGTATATACGAAATCTATTGTTAAGATATTCTCTTCTCTCTCTCCCTTATAATAAAAAAAAATATATTCACTTTTGAGTGTGAATATATTTCACGCTTCACGCTGTATCCCGCTCACAGCGGGGTAGGCAGAGAAAACGAAAGTGTTAAGACGCCCTGTTCCTCTCTTTCTATATAAATTATCGATTCCATCATGAAAATTTTTAGTTTGATTTTTTTTGGCGCAATTCTTTAACATTTTCGCTGTCACAGGCGCTTTTTGCCTTGGTGCCAGAGTAAAAAAATCAAAATATGGAATAAATAATAATCCCCAAGGGCGTATCGAACCTACAACCGTCGCGGTACAATTACACCCTTGTGCCATTGGATGTAAGAATTTATAATTTTTTCTGTAAATAAATTGCTGTAAATTTACATGTGAACTTCTGTATTGGTTCTGAATTTATTATTTTAGGTCTTTCTATACCAAAAAAATATTTGAATTTGTTTTATTTCGGAGGATAAATCATTGAAATACACGTCCATCATTCATTATTAGAAAAAGTTATAATATTTAATCCAATCGACGTACGAAATGTAAAACTTTTTAGTATGAAAAAAAAACATGTTTAGAGGCCGTTGTGGCGCTATGGCACAAGCATGTGACTATAAACGCGACGGTTTTGAGTTCGAATACTAATCGGGGACATGAAATAATATTGTTATTTATTTGAATGTCTCAATACTATCCTCCTAGGTTCCCTCTGCCCATCTAGATATGCGCAGATTACAGCGTGAAGCTAAAAAAAATAATAGATTAACGAATGGATAAACTTTTATTATAATTGGATTGACACAATTTAGAAAATTAACTTACTCAAAATTAAATCAAAATCGTAGACAGTATCTAGTTAGCTCACGAATCTCTAACAGACGAAGCTAACAATATTTCGTAACAAATTACTCTCGTCAAGTATTTATAGTAATATTATACTCTATAGAGAAAAAAAATCACCTGTACGCTATATCCTGCAAATAGTAGGGTAGGCAGAGTAAACCTAGTGTTAAGACACTGGGTTTCCGTCGTCCTACCCTGTTATTTTTTTTGTTGTTCATTTTAAATCTTATATTCTAAATTAAGAAAATTCCCTTCTATTAATATACTTACACTAAATGCCGTAAAGATACGTTCTATACCAACACGCCTGTAAAAATGTACACTAGTTTATCATCAATGTGTGACATCAATGAGCTGAGCAATAAAAGAATATGTGGCCAGAGATAGGTGATGGCAACTTGGCACGTCCCGACAGTTCACAAATCGTGATGTGATTGTTTTCACTCCATTGACATCTATATTATATTTGAATGTGCTAAGGTTTGTTCGGTATTAGAATAGACGGTCTAATTATGGACTATATTATGTTTTTATATTACTATGCATATTATGCTAATTTCTAGGGTGGGCACCAGATTATTATGGAGTGGGCACAGACCACCTGGTTCCCCATATTCCTGCGCAAATGGTTTTCATTACTCAAATTGTACAAAACTAAACTTAACTTCACGCTTTGTCCCTAGCGGGGTAGTCAGAGAGAACCGAGCGCCAAACGTTACATGCCTCTTTCGCCTCCTCCATTGTCCACAACCTCTTCATACATGCCCTCCCCCCCGGAGCCCTCATGCTTTTTACGTGATCTTCCTGCAGTATTCGTGATACTGTGTTTTCGAAGGTCCGAGGTCTTCCCCTACCTCTCTCATCACTCACTTTTCCATCATAAATATTTTTTGCCATTCTTCCATCGGAAATAAAGGGCGGCACTGTTCTGCTACTCACACGCAATGTCCCCAGAATACGACGGAAAATGCGGAACAGAGTGTCGTAACACTAGATTCCTTCTACCTACCGTACTATCTGTTAAAAGTTCATACTAATGTCCTAATACAAGGCATTGATGTAAAATGTAAACTACAAGAAATAAAACTATTCATATTTTCTATTTGTACTTAGAGAGCCCTTATAATTCAAACGCTACTACTTCTCTATATAATTTTAAATGACTTCGACATATAATACACTGGGTACGGTGCGAGTCGAGTCATAAAATAAGTCAGTATATCGTAAATGCGATGGTTTCGCGGCAATAAAACGTGCGCCTTCAAATGTACACGATATATCCATAAATAATACTGCACTGCAAATCCACTCAGACCGCATGAGGACAATTTTTAAAGCCGGGGCGGCCTCCTAAATTACATTTGCAAGTAGCATCTAGAATATTCTCGACATACACTATTTGATCTGCTGTGAATAATCTACTGCTTCTATTTTAAATTATTATGTTACGGTAAAACAAATATATCATATAAAATACTTTTAAACGTCTGTTATGCGTTTACATTTTGACAGGACTTACTTAAATTTTTATGCGTCAAGAGAATGTTTGATAAATAAAATTTATATAATTTATAAAGTAGAGAGCGGAGTGTCCTAACATCAAGCTTCCTCTGTCTATCCTGCTATATGCGGAATGCAGCGTGAAGCTAAAATATATTAAATATAATTATATAAAAAAAAAAGAATCTCTCCAAGTAAGAATCGAACTCACAATCTGTCGCGTTTAGTTACAGTCACACGCCTCTAATTATCAATAATTTATGTAAAATTTAAACGTAGAAAGACTAATTATTCATGTTTATTGTTGTTTTTCATATATAATTCTAAGCAGTTGTTACGAGGTGTACGTGACATTCGTCACCTTAACGCTGCTGTCGAAGGTCACCAAATCAAGGTCACAAATAATCTCATACCTCTCTTATCTTTCGTTCTTACGTTATAAATCAAAATTAATATTTATATATTCACGGCCATATCAAGGCTATGTGGATTTGGCTGTGGCCATCCCCTCTACGACAAAACAATGTACGGCGTTAAGTTACGTCGCAGCCTGTGTTAGAGTACTAGGTTCACGCTGTTAAATCTGATATTCGGGAAAATGTGATAAACTACTTTTTCCTGCTGATTTGAATCTGCTACCGTAGTTACAATTTAGATTGAACAAAAAATATTTCTCTATTAAGTTAAACAGAGAGATAGAAGCGTCTTCGCTTGATGATTGACTAAGTGGAAAACGGAAGTGCCTTAAGGCTATGTTCCCAGACTTCCTCCACCTACTCTACAGAAATTTAAAAAAAAATAGAAGATTTAATTTAAACACACTATAGATACACACATTGCTGACACAGTTTATTTATCAAAACTCTTAAACAAGCGTTACATTACTCTCATTCGGCGTTATCGTAATCGAACCGGCACTTATAAATAATTTGGGTGTTATCACGAGTTACTTCTGCCTTCTATATCTGTTCGGCCATGATCTAAAACGGCCAGTGGTGCTCACAACGTAAACACAACGTTATTTACAGTAAGTATCGAGATAAAGAAATTCACTGTAGTACATTCACACTCGTGCCTACCGGGACTTTCTTTTTGAATATTTTTTGTTAAAGTTGACAAACTTATATTTGCGGATGTGTATATTAGTTTTGTGTGAAATTAACTACAATTAAATGTTTGTAAGATTTTTTTCTATGCAAGTTCTCACTTCTTAATAAATTTCGTTATTGTAGGTTCACAGGAAATGCTCTATAGATTTCGATTACGCGACGGCGCGACGCGATTTATGTTATTGACAGACGGACGACAAGGTGACGTTATTTTTGTTTTGGAGTACGGTACCCTAAAAAAGAATCATTTATACAATATTTTGGTATTCGAAAATACGTTTCGAACAATTCATTATGTCCAAAGTCGCGGGTAGCCTCTGTTTACCATGAAATTATACGCGATTTATGCAAATAATATATATAGTTATTCTTTTTTTCCAGCTTGTCACAAGGTAGGCAGAGGAAATAATGTTAAGACAAACTCAACGCCGCGCTTTGCCTTGCTACCAGAGCGAAGAAATCAAAATATTAATAAAGAATAATTAACATCCCCGAATGGGAATCGAACCCACAACTGTCGCGCTTCTAAATTACGTAATTACGTGCAATAAAGTAAATTTATTGCGAGTTCAATACGACAGCTTGTAGATTTGATTAATTTTACGTCTCTTTATAATTTCACTTTGAATTTAATGATAATAATTGTTCTTATATTAATAATTTATCATGAAATAAAAAAATATTTTTTATTATTTATATTCCAGGAGAAAAAGAATGGTACACTGGTCACCTTAATAAATATCAAGTATCCAGAGTACTATTCTGGGGACCATTTTCCAACAATGTGAGGCAGAGTGTCTTAACACTAAGTTTCCCCTGCCTACCCTGCTACGTGCGTTACCTCAAAATTAATAGAACAGTAATAGAGTCGTCTCTAAACTTGAACTTACTAAAAACTTATCTTTAATAGTTCTATGATAAAATTTGTAAAATCGCTTTAAAATTTAGATGAAATTTTGTAAATGAACGTTTATTATAACTCAAATAAAACACTGGCGACAGAAAATCGAGATTGTTGACAATAACGAAAATGTAAGTGTTATATAACACTTATTTTTTCTTTTTCTTGTTTTTCAGCTTCATGATGTATCCATTAGCGTTTCTAGATACATTATTTGAGAAGGCCTATACTTTACTTTTAAAAAGATGTTCGTGTAAATATTGTTATTTTTAATTTTATAGGGCAATTTCGGTTATAAGTAACATTTCTGAGGTGGACACGGCCCACCTGGCTCTGCCCCCTTTCTATGCCCATGGTTATATCCCGCATACGACAGGGGAGGCCACCAGAGCGAAAATAAATAAATTTATCATTCAGTTCTCAGAGTGGAGATCGAACCAGAAAAGTCACACGCTTGTCTCGCTGCGCCAAAATCACCTCAATTATCATGATAAAACTGATAACAAAACTGTGTGAACTAAGCATAAAATATCTAGCTATACAAAGCTATATTCAGCTATACATCGCTTAACCAATGAACAATAAGTGTTGCACCACAAAACATACAAAATCCATTAAGAGTACTCTCAAACACGCGCCATCAATGGAATTGCCTGCACTAATCCCGCTATCACGTTATCACGCTTACGTCACGCCTCCACTGATAGCGAGGCCAGCATCTTTAGTATTTTTTTCAGTTCCACTCTAAGATCTTGCGTATTGAAATGGTTTGGTGAAGTGTATATAAATAAGTTCGACTTCTAAGATGTACCGGCCTAGTAAAATTTGGAAAGGTGAGTTTGAATCATTCATATATATACAAAAAATACATTAATATTATGTAGAATATTTATTTTAAATTGAATTAGCCGTACAAAAACGTGTAAATTTATAAGAGATCTAAAAAAAACATATGAAGATGCTTTCCAAACCGTCTAAGAAAATCTTTAACAGCCTCTTTTAGTATAATGTTATAAATAAATTACGTTACAAAAGTACTCCAGTGTAATAAGATAATATGATATTAGTATTTGCAGAGACTAACGCTGTATTTTAAAACATTAATCTATATTAAATTTATAAAGACGATTCACGAAATTGAAAATTTTTTACTGTTTAAAATAATATATTTAAACTATACAACAATATAAAAAACTAATAATTTTCATAAGTCACTAACGAATTTGAAATGATTTCTATTTTAAATAGAAATATACGTATACTATATACATTATAAAAGGCAAATAATTAATTGTATACTATAAACATTATAAAGGCAAATAACAAAGCTGACGTGACACAGTTTTGGTAAAATTTACTTCAGGAAATGAAGAAAATAAACAGCGGGATAGCGGATGACAGCTAAAATACTTAATTTGATTACTTTTACATAACTTTTGGTAATTTTGTCCATAATAATGATTAAATTAGTAAATGGAGTGCTTGTAGCGATCGATACTTCACGCTTTATCCCGCACATAGGAGGTTAGGCAGAGGGAGCTTTCTACCAACCTAGTGATAAGATACTCTGTCTCTCTCCCATTTAGAGACTTCCGTTCCTCACTTTCTATCGAATTCTAGAGGTATTGTATGTGAGTGAGTTCATTTCCCCGAACGGGGCCTGAACTCACAAATGTCGTGTTTAAATTCACACGTTTATACCACTGTGCCACGACTTCTTCATTAAGTAATGCAGCCGATCATCACGAAATCGAACCTGTTCTCTCCGATCACACGTCAGCTTATCAATAAATCATACAACGATGACATGGACTTAACTCTAATTAGAGAAGTATACACACGTAAAGACCTCAAGGTGTCAGTGATTTAGAGTCCCGCTTTACGGCCTTGTCTAATCACACCTTAGCCGTGTTGAGTTATTGCCGTATTCACTTTTAACGTTGGTTTGTGCGTGTCGAGTATTTTTAAAATTTTTTTTTGATTTTCATGCTGTATCCCGCTTATAAGAGGGTAGGCAGAGAAAATTAAATATTACAATTTCTCGAGGAAGAATCGAACCTGTCGAGTTTGTAGTCACTCGCTTCTGCCCCTGCTAATAAACATATTAAGATGTGTTATCCTGAAAATGGATTTTTAAGGATAAAAATTAACTTGGATTTATATATAGTTATCACTCACTTCACTTGTATCAGTTTAAACAAAAGAAAGACTTTTTAAAAAAGGCTGGCAACGCACCTGTGGCTCCTCTGGTGTTGCATGGGGTCGTGGGCGGCGGTGATCACTTACCATTAGCCCAACGCTCGTTTGCCTTGTCCTCTCCCATAAAAAAAAAAAAAAGACTCCACCACTCAACAAAACGTCTTAAATTCAGTTGGCAAGTGAAGGATGGAGTGTCTTGAGACCGAGTTCTCACTTCTTACTGTCATCCGTGCAAGACTAAAAGTGAAAAATACGTTTTTAATATTCATTTCAGTTCCAAAATACATTTTTCGATCAAAACTTCTTGTAACGGTTAAAAGTTATTCCATTTTCTCGAAACCGTGTAACTGATTGGTCAACTTCTGAATTGGAAATGGTAGTATTTTATAAAATTGTTAGAATTATTTTTATTTTCATATGCTCTCACTGATATCAGGGCAAAGTTTGGTGTTGAGTTCCACCACCCAACACGCAATGCCTCGAGAGTTGCGTAAAATGGGGAACGGTAGTGTTATAATATTATAGAAACGGAGTGTCTTAAAATAAGGTTTCCAATATATCTGTATACTCAGCTATTATATACAGCGTGAAATTTTCGAGTTGTGATTTTTTTTTAATATACTTAATAGTAAAAGCTACAAACAAACAAGTTAACAGATCTAAGTTTACAGTACACCGGGCGCGTTCGCAAGGCACTATCTTGATATGGACACGACACGTTCATTAAATTGATACACGATCGACGGCCGCCCTACATACTAATAGCGTTGATACATTCATTTTGTATATTTGATATATGATTTGGCTGCACTTAGATTATCATTTGTAGCTCTAATTATATTTGTGTCCGTCAATATATTTTGTTATAATACGACTGTATTGTATGTATATATTACAATAAATCATGTTATGGATTGTTTATATTTTGTACGTGTGGGTTCGATTCTCGTTCGGAGCTTGCTTGCTTTGTTAACGTGACAATGGCTCTATAGTTAGGAATAATAAAGCATAATAATTGAAAATGCGTAAAGTATCTATTATATTAAATATATTTTACGTATTTTTCTATACTATATATATACTACTACATTTATATTTACATACCTACATTGAATAATTTTAATGTTCGGAAGCACTTCACATCTTGATTTGAATCGATCGAGCGCAATTTATTTCAATTATATAAAGTACTCGGTGGGAACAAGATTATTAAAAAAATACAGTTACAAATTAATCTGACACGCAGGTACGATTTTACTCTCTTAAATTATTAGAAAATATAACGGTCAAGTGTGAAGGGGACTCGCACACCAAGTGTTCTGTACCAATCTTGTGATTGTAGGTCAACGAGATGTCGAACCTATAAAAATTGACAAATTTTGTAATATAAATTTATAAAGGTTTCTTTTTCTCTGTCTTTACACCCATTAAATACTAATTGTCTACAGCAAGCTCTTGCCAAATTTAATAATTCTATTTCTGCGGCAAGTGGTTAATTTTTTCCCTGCTCTAAGAACTATATGTTCAAAGTGTACCTTACCAATTTGTAAATATATAAAAATATGTGTATACTTTTTTAGAAGACAGAACAGATTTTATATGTTTTCGCAGGTTCCGACTAAAATAACGTATTATTCATTTTATTTGTAGATACCAGTAGTTGATGTGACTCAATCTCTCTCTCTCTCTCTCTCTCTCTCTCTCTCTCCGTCATGTTTAAAATAACCTATAACGCCTAAGTCCGTGCCTAATAAATAGTCGCCTTTCTTTTTTTATATTATATTTCAAACTGATACACGTACATATATTTTATTTAAGTTGTGTATAAATTCATAATTATGATCACAAACTCAACTCTAAAAGAAAATAAAACTAACTTTGTAGCAGATAAATGATAAAAATATGAAGAAGGTCGACGTCAGTAACGCGGCCATCAATATCACTTTGTACGGGTACGGTACACCCGACACCGTATTGTCAAGCTTAATATATTATTATGTACAATTTTTAAGCTTATATATTTATAAAGATATAAATTTTGACAAGAGCAAACATTGCAACAACTTTTTTAAGCTCAATGATATGCCAAAAAACCTTAAAACATCCAAAAGACGAGTTAAATGGATCTCGCCTGACACAAATCTAATTACTTTTCCACTTAAGAGGGGGAGAGAAGATTGAAATAGGTTGTATTAAAACATCTGTCTGGAAAAGTGTTGGTATAAGAGTTAGTAAATGACTTAGTGTCATTCATTTAAGACGTTTTAGACGAGATTTCATTTTTGTCTTGACAGTTTTACATTTTCTATAAAAGTTATTTTAAGTAAAACACTTATAAATGAAAATCATTTATAAATAAAATTATTTTTAAGTAGTAAACGTTTTTAAAAATCTCTCCCTCAATCAAGCTCGATTAGAACGTATGGCTTAAATGACGACGAGCGCTTGGACGGTTCTCAAGAGGCGCGGGTTCGATTCTCATTAGGTTTCAATTTTTAAATTGGTGCATACTTTAATATGACATATTAAAGTATGCACCAATGTTCGCCGTGGTAGAGTAGATGCCTCCACGAAAAGCTCAAAATGATAAGGTTAACTTAGAAACTTACAATTCTCTTGTAAAGTACAATTCTCGAGTAGTGTCGGAAGTGAGCACATAAAATGACCGTACCATTAACCAATATTAGTAAAGAGTAAACGCTATATCTATGTTTTATATGACAAAAAACAGTCTAGATTCAAGTGAGGCATAGGTTTTTGGTTAAGAATTGTATGATTTACTGTTACGTTCAGTTTCTTTCCACGCCATATTTTTGAAGATAAAATAAAAATATATTAATCACTCAATAGATCTGTAGACACAAAAGAATAAATTTTATCTTGTAGTAATATACTCAATAGATTTTTGAAAAATTATCTATAAGATTTAACCTCCTCAATTACAAATTAAGTTTAGTTAAGTTAACTAAGTAAGTTAAAGATTTAAGCTTTGGTTTGATTTGGAGGAACCTATAAGTAATTCTTCAATATATAAAATATTTACCAGGGACCCCTCATTGTTTAAAGATGTCCTGATTGTTGATCCTAATAAACTATTGGGCTTGTTTATTTTTTCTATTTAGTATTATGCATAGTCGGGGCTTTTGTTTGTTTAAATATTTTTTTATTTGTTAATGTTTTAACATTCACATGAATATTTAATTTTTGAAACGTCAAATAAATATCGTTATTTACCGGTAATCTTATTTTATAATCTAGAATATGACGTAAGCCAAGATGCTATCAGATCGAAATTAATCTAGATTGTGACGTCACTCTTATCACGTAGCTTATCAGTTGTCGGAACAAATTAATTGAAATGGATGTTTTTGTCCTTTGAAGAATAAAAATACAGTTTTATCCTTTTCTAAGTAAAATGTTTCTGCTTTTTGTTAATATTTCATTTCCACTTTACAGATTCATTTTCATTTTACGCATTTACTAGAAAAAATATAAGAAAAAGAACAAGGTCAACATGATCTGACAGATTTTAACAGTGCAGGTTCTATTCTAGCCAAGTTTAAACAAAGATCAGATATTAAGATAACATTATAATGTTATTCATTAAAATTTAGAAAAAATGCATAAGTTTGTTTATAAATGCAGTTTCTTGTACGCTATCGAGTGTAGGTTCACATTTTTTCGAAGAATCCATCCATTCAACAAAAAAAAACTTGCAAAAGTGACTCTGCGAATCTCATGTAGTCTATCAAACTACAACTCGTTTCGCTTCTCTTTTTATCCCACAAACTGTTGAGGCACATAAATTTCCCAAAAATAAAAACAGAAAATTTCAGTACTAGAAAGCCACATTACCTCGTTCCATGGAAATGGCGCTATTTGCATATATTAACTTTTATTTATATTCACACGACCGTTGCATTTGAGAAACTGAAATATACATACTGTGACTTCTGTTTAACTTGTGTAAAAGTTGCTTTTTATTTTCATGAGAACTTCCTTAATTGAAATGAATATTGTAGCTGTATGTGACCATGACCACCGTGTGACTGTAAACGCGACAGGTTGCTGGTTCGAATCCCACTCGAGGAAATAAAACTTAATATTTTTATTTGTTTGCCCTGGTGGAGTATGGCAAAGTGTGGTGTTTAATTCAGCCACTCCACACGCAGTGATTTAAGAATTCAGCGGAAAGTAGAGAGCGGAGAGTCTTAACGCTAGTCTCCCTCTGCCTACCCTACTCCATGGGGGATACAATGTGAAGAAAAAATATAGAAGTTTAAAAAGTTGTTTTATATTTTTTAATAATAATAATTATTAAAAAATAATAGACTTTTTTAAATGTGAAAACCAAGGTAAAGTAAATATCAACATTTGGTATATTGCTGACGAGATTAACGATTATTTAAAAAAAAGTTATTAAATAAAAAAGCGCTTGAACTGGATAATCTCTCAAGAACGTGTCGAACTTCCTTTCACAAACAATTTACTGCCGAGCTTTATATAATCTTAAGTTATAAAATAATAATAGACTTGCTTACCAAAAAGACCATTCTGAGCAAAAATCTTGTTCGGAATTTTTCTATTTACATTTTTTTTTATTACTATACGTTCATTTATTTTTTCATCTTTACGCTGCATGTAAAATGTTGTGTATAGGAGTTTAGTGTTAAGACACTACGTTTCCCACTTTCCACCGAATTCTGGGGCCATTGCTACTGGAAATTGACATTTACTGTTAAAGAAAAAGAAATTTGCACGAACACTATATGTAATTAATTATGCCTTAAATATACCAATTTTACCATGAAATAATACATATAGTTTATAGTTAATTTTATTATAAATAATTATTTCCCTTTCACACAGATATTAATTACTCAATCATGACCAGTTTGTCTTCTATTCGACCATCTTTAGAAATCGTTGTATAAATCTCGAGCTAAAATCTATATATATTAAATTTTAGTGTCCTTATTGAGATATCCCTGCTTAATTATATTTTATTTATTTATATTTACCAGTTCCATTAAGACCATGAGTTGGGCTAAGCTCCATGACTTGTGCAGCGTTAAACGCTTGACTAAATGAAAATACAATATCTCGAATTCGTTCAACAAGCGAGGAACGTGTCTTGATTTCTATTTGACCATGTCGGATACAGTTAAAAAACTTCATCCCTGAGGCCCGTATCCAAGACACGATCTCCCACTCCAAGAATTGAGATATTGAACATTTTTATTTCCTCGCATTGGTAATTAACTTAACACGGAACAATGGTATTGTCTAATAGACACGTAGTGACTTAACACTATGTTCCGTCTGCCAACCCCGCTATGGGCGGGAGAGAGCGTGAAGCTAAAAAAAACTATACCATTGGAGAAAAAAATAGATTGATGATAATAATATTTTTATATACGCTCGGATTATATTTTCAATGCTTTTTTACTTATTACTGCCTGAAGTTAGGTATCTATAGCCAAAACAAAATTGTAGTGGAACTCGACTCCTCACGTATTTTCAGATATCAAATATTTCCTTTGTAGAATTTTTATTAGCAAAATATTTTACGAGGAAAGTATTGAAGGAAAAATAAAAACATCGGCTTCGAATGAATCAGTTTGAAAATATATTTACGTTTTCTTATAAACATATATTTATATAATATATATTTAACAAAGAGCTACCGTCTATTAAATTATTACTTTATTGGAATATATAAAAAAGGCCTACAATTGTGTAACTGTGTAAAAATATTACGTATCTATAGTATGCAAGACATATTGAGTTTGTTTTGTAAGTAACTGTACCTTATTTAAAATATATGTACTCTAAAAAAACTCTTATATGAACTTTTTTTCAGACTAAAGTAGAAATCGATCCGGCACATTACTAATTGTAAGTGCAATTACATATATATTAATTCAGGTTAATTGATACTACATTATTACAATATTCTTATATATAGAAATTCAAAATTTGTCAACCAAGACTCGTGGGATGAAATACTGTTAATCATTTCAGATTATTTGTATTTATCTATTAACTTATTTCACTCAACACGCAGTGTCTCGAAAACATACACGGCGGTCTTAACACTAGGTTCCCCCCTCTGCCCTGCTTTACCCTGCTTTATGCGGGATGGAACGTGATTCTAAAAAAAACTCATAGTAAGATAAGCGACTTATAGTAAAACATTTTTTCTACAGTTATTAATAAAAAATTCAAAACGTTAAATCTCACAATACTAAACGAAAAGACATTTCATTTTAAAAAGGTACTTAATACACAGTATGCGTTTAAAAGAAAATACTTCAATCTTATAACCCACTCGTCTTTAACTCTCCGTATTTTAACTCAATACCAAAGTTTCACGCTATCCCGCATACAGTAGGATAGGCAGAGGGAATCTAGTGATAAGACACTTCGTTCCCCACTTTCTGCCGAATTCTGGAGGCATTACGATTTGAATGGCAGAACTCAACCCCGCATTTTGTCTCGACACCAGAGCGATGAAATGGAAATATAAACGTAAATAAGTATTTCACTTCCTCGAGTGGGGATCGAACCCACAGCCGTCGCGTTACAGTCACATCTTTGAGCGTATAAAGCGGCATATAAAATAGAATATGATAGAAAAACAACAACAAAGTATAAACATAGCGACGCTAACAAGATTATTAACCTTATTTTAACGCCGCAAACGACGTCAACCGCTCTACTTACATCGCGATCTGTTACTTCAACGAAATATTGGATATTTTTACCTAAAAATTCTTACTTCACTAAAGTGACGGGTTCGTGAAAAATGAAAGAAAAATACCGTAAAATATTCCTTTTATTAAATGTAATTAAATACAAATATGTTAAATTTCTTTAAAGTTATTTCATTTTACATCTAATTTAATAAAATATGGACTTTTTTGTTTGCCAAAACGTTAACAAATAAAATACCTTCTCGCTATACATATTTACATTAAAAACCTGTACAATTAATTATATATTAATAATATAGTGCTACTATCTACACGTCCGCCCTTCGACGTTTTCATGTGGGTCTTTAATTAAGAGCCCGCTTCAAATTGCTCTTAATTAGTTAGTTCTCTTCTGCAGAACAACTTGGTCTTTCGTAAGAATTTGCAAAGTTATTTAATTACAGTTCAATTTCAAAGTCATTGATACCTAAATGGATATTCTGAATAAGACTTTTTTTTTTTAATTTGATATGTTTTTGTATTTTTTTAACATATTTTTAGAGTTCCGTACATCGAAAGGTAAAAACCGGAATCTTTATTGAATAATTTTGTTGTCCGGCTGTCAAGACAATTTACCTCGACATCGCGAGGAGGCATGAAGCTGAAAGTACTATCAAATATTTTGATCTTCAGAGGCAATTCGTGACGCGGGGGCACAAATTGTGACTGTGACATAACTGGTTGTGAGTACGATCCCCACTCGATGAAAAGAAATAGTTATTGAGATCTATATTCTTATTTTTTTGCTCTGGTTGCTTACTATTCAAGCAATAGCTCTACAATTCGCGGAAAAATTTGGGCACACAGTGTCTTATCACTAGGTGTTAAGTAAAGTAAAAAATAAAAGTAACTATCTATTTAATATTACTTTAAAAGAAAAAAGTAATGGTTAAAACACATTAACAATTATCTTAAATAATGTTACACAAAATAAATTAGAAACATTTACATATTAATATGTACAAAACTAATGTAAGAAATCATCGATTAAACAGACCGGTCGGAGCGCAACGCGAGCACGGATTAGTTGGTACAAACGACTGTATAAGGCTTAACTGGTAACTATAAATGTACAAGAAGTGTTAAGAAATATTTTATATTTTACACCGACAGCCCATAAGGCTGTATATACATTCTAGATTCAATATTAACGTTAGAAACTGGTTTAATATTTGTATTTTATATTAAAGATTTAACTAATTGTAAATATATAACAGTTTTTTCCTTCATAATTAATTTTATAGACTACATCACTTAAGTTATAAATACTTATTATAATTTTATGCGCTAAGACTAAATGTACTATAACTGGTTTTGATGTATGAGCACATTTACCCGAATTGATTCACACCGATACTATTAAATGTATATAACATTAAGAACTGTTATTTTTTCAGCGCCACGCTGTACTCTGTGATAGAACTTAGTGTTGAGACAATTCGTTCCCCACTTTTCGCCGATTTTTCGAGGAATTGCGGAACTCAACGCCGCGCTTTTTACCTCTGTAAATGAAAATAGTAATATATTCCCCCGAGTGGGAATCGAACCCACAACCGCCGCGTTACAGTCACACTCTTTAACCACTACGCCACGACGACCCCCTCTGAAACTCGTTACTATACAACACTTAATGTGAACGTGCATTTAACGACAGTTGCAACACGATCCCGCTGTATCGTGATTTAAAACACGGCCACCTTTAAATTAGCATGCGCATCAAATACTATCAAGTATCACTTCCAGTAAACGTATGTATAATGCTCGCGTAGCTCTACATTCGTCCTACATTCACCCCCCTTCTTCGACCAACTGTCTGACTTGACGGCCATTACCTAACCGGCTGCCTTACCAACTCCCCGCAACGGCGTCAAAAATCATTGCCAGTGAAAGTGAAATTACGCTCTAACACGTTGTAATAGAGTTAAAAATCAATCAGCGTTCAATGTTACAAATAAATTGGTATCTCTGGCTGTTTACGCTCGCCTGTCGACGATTATCATTTAATTAATTCAATATTTGAATGTTCTTCGTTGTCATTTTAATATTAGTCAGTGGATTATGTTTATTTGTGATCTGTGCTATTTTAAATGTGAAAAGTTTTAGCGCGTATAGATAATCTGTGCCAATTGTAGCTGCCCTGTCTGTTTTCGGCGCGTAAATTAGCAAATTTTTTGTCAATATTTACGTCAAAAATAAAAACAATATGCGCTCAAATGGACGCTGTGACGGACGTGCAACTAAAATGGATGCAGTGTTATTTAAACATGAATAAAGAAAATGTTGGCCGAGGAAGCTAGTATTGAGTTGGTACAGCGGTGGCTTCAGAGGCGCGGGAGTGACGAAAATGATACAGGTACGACGGAAAAGTGTATATAAAAAAAAAATATTTTTATCAGCTCTATATTATTTTTTACATCTATGTTAAAGTATACATAATAAATTATAGTCACATGGTAAAATTAATTTCAATAACATTTCCTCATATGAAATACGTATTATAAGATAATAAAATTTGAGTGGCATTTATGTATGTTACACATGATATTGGAAAGATAATATATATTTATTATAGAATATGTATATAGTGAACGTTCTTGTAAGTATATAAAGTACGTGAGGTTTTCATGCTACCATAAAAATAGTTTGTTGCGGAGGCGTATGGCGCTTGGAATGCCTTGATTAAATTTTTACATTGTTTTATCTTCCACCAAAGGAAAATAATTTACGTTTTCTTTTTTGTTTAAAATACATTGTAAGCACCAAATTTGTTATATTTTCTTTTGTTTTATTTTTTCTTTATTTATATTTAAATATCAATGTGCATATCTTTTACATGTGTTTATATATATTTTAATTAAAAACATAATGTTTATTATTTGATTTTCAAAATAGTGGCTCTTCTTGCATAAAATTAAAAATCATAAGTCTCATGAAGTTGTGTTAGTATTTAGGGTTCCGTCCCTCAGAAGTAAAACCGGAACTCTTATAATAATCTTTACACTTTATTTTCCGTCTGTCCGTCTGTCAAAAGTATTTATATCGAAATCACGTGGAGCTATCGGTTGAAATTAATTTAGGAGGTTACGACCTAAAATATACGAACATTTATGTAAATAAAACTGTAGGGTACTTACAGAATGATGATTATGTTTAATTGTTATAAAATAATAAATTTCTTATTATTTTATAACAATTATATTAATTATTTTATAATATATAAAATAATTATAAACATAAAATTTTTATTAATATTCAAATTATTCTATCATGGTTAAAATATTATATTAGTTACTATAAAATTATTAGTATTATTATGTAACGATTATATAAAAAGCGAGCGGCAGCGCACTTTATACGGTCGGTCTTGGCTCTGCCGCTGCTCGGATCACTATTCGTGCTTCGACTATTCGGATAATTATTTAGTCGATTAATTATTATAATAATTATATATGTGGTTAAGACCTATTTGTAATTACACCGGCTTCTCCATGCAGTGAATGCGATTGTTGATATATCAGGTACCTTGAAGCTTACACCTGTGGTCGCAAGTCCCAGGCACTGCTCCATGCCTCTCATCTTCTAAGCGGTAAGATAACATTAATAATGTACACAACTACCAGCCACTCCTCATGAGAGTTCGATACAACTAATCTCTTATCATTCATTCAGTCCATTATTTTTAGTAATTTATCTTTATTATTTTCTTACACGCGCATACTTAGTCAACTGTATAAATTGTACTTCCCGTTGACCCAATTTTGAAATTGGTACAAAACCCTCAAATGGCGTGTCCGACCGCACTTGACCGGTTGTTTTTTTTTTTGTACTATAGCACTGAGGACAGTGCTTCTCATACACGATATACTTTCATATAAATTATAATTTGTAGTAAATAAATAATATTTGTAGTAAATAAATAATAATTCTCGTCGTGGCGCAATTGCACAGCGTTTGACTGTAATTGCGGCAGTTGTGGGTTCGATTCCTCCTTGGAGCAATCAGTTATTTTCATTTCTCTAGCTCTGATTGCGATGAGCACGGTGTTGACGCGGTGACGGCATTGTTCCGCCACCCAACACGAAATATCTCGGAAATTTATATTAGTGTAACCGTATCTGTCTACACCGCTAAATGCCAAGCACAGCGAAAACCTGTAAAAAATATACTTATTTTTTTTATATATTAAAATTAAAATGATGAATTAGTGATATATAGCTGTGCTGTTTTGTATCAATTTTGAGAGAAATTATTTATTGTAATTGAATTCCAAGGCTGTTCTTTTACCTTAAACCAATTAATTTGCAATTAATATTTGCAGCTATAATTATATTATTGTAGTTATAATTAGACAATTCTAATAAACGAGTGTCTGAGGGGGCTTCGTGGTGCAGTGGCACAAGCGTTTGATTGAAAATGTGATGTTGTGGATTCTATTCCCACTCGGGGATTCATCTATATATTATACTAGCCGACCTGTTTGGCTTCGACCTCTTTTATTTATTACTACTTATTTATTAAATTATAAATAATCATATAGTTTAAGCGAGTGAAACGTAAGAAACATATAGGGGTAAATTCTAATAAACCATGTAACACGTGTTCAATTTAATATGTTTGAGTCTAAATTTAAAATTTTCTAAAAATCGGTGCTGATTTAAAGATTTTTCAATACAAATTTTCAACCCTTATTTCATCTCTTTTGAGTTAAAATTTTTCAAAATCCCTTCTTAGTGTGTGTCCACATTACCTTAAATAAACATCTGTCCAAATTTCACGTTTCTACCATCAGCGGATATATCCTCGCTCTGGTAATAAGGCAAAGCACGGCTTTAAGTGCCATCAATCAACACGCCATAGCTAAAGAATTCAGTGGAAACGGCACTCGTCTTAACATTAGGTTTCATAATTCTCCTATATTATATGCGGTATTAGCATAAAGCCACAAAAACCAGTTTATTATTATTATCCTTCTAGCATTTGATTAAATATAAGTAAATTTCAAAGTTGAATTATGTACAAGATATTACTTAACTCAGTCAGACATTGAGGTGCCTAAGAAATTTATTTAAGTGAAAATAATATTCAAAAGCCTTATTATGTACATTTTATATGAAGGCGTTGACTACACATTACACGCTAGAGTGGTTACACACCCGCCAGTACAGTATATTGTGATAGAGCTTTAAAGTTATTTATGTTAAAAGTTAGTACTGCTTACATGAACATTTTAATATTTTATATAAAAAAGAAATCAAGAATCAAAAATTATCTCCGATTTTTAAATCTTTACAATTTTATGAGGTCGTGGCGCAAGGGCACAAACGTAAGACAGTAAACGCGAGGGGTTGTCGGTACGGTTCCCACTCGAGGTAATGAAATATTTAATATATTCCTTTATTTTCTCTTTTGTCACACAATCACAACACAATGACTCGCTTTTTATAAAATTGTCTACACTTTTTATAAAATCTTATAACTTTACATGATTATTTTAAATATTGAGTTAGCACTCGGAAATATAAATAAAATAATAAAGAGGTTTTACATAATTCAATGTTTATAATTGTGAAATTAAATTAATGTAAAAAGATCTTAAGCGTGTATTTTGCAAGTGTCGATACTCAACCACCGGGTGGCCTCGCGACGTGTGTCTAATATTGCCACATTAAAAACAACTAGCTAACTGTCCGTACTAATATATGTTGTGCATTTGAATGCTAATGGAATTGTGTTATCTGTTTATTATGCAAGCGTGGGATAGGTTGGTGGTTCGATTCCCACTTGAGGAAATAAAAATTTTAATATTTTCATTTCCTCGCCCTTGCAACGGGACAATGCGCGGCGTTGAATACTGCCACATTTTAATGCCTCCGTAATTTGACGGAAAGTGAGGTATTTTAACACCATGTTACGGTATTTCATCTGGCTATAAACGTGACGATTATATGACTTCTATACTCATTCGGTGCACAAAGCGGAGCGCGGCGTTAAGCTTCACAATTCAACAAATTATATTTCCAATTCGCACCGAAAGCTGAGAAAAAGCAAATAGAAGTTGCTATGAACAGGATAAAGCTTGGAGGTGAAAGAAATTATTTTAAGAACAATCTTCCATATTTATTTTAGAATTCTATCAATTCAAATTACTTTACAAGAGCAGGATTGAATACGTGGAAAATTTCCATGAGATGCCAACGACAAAATTTATTGATATTTGTATCTATATTATATTATCTATACATATTTTATTATTCGCTGTTAAATATTATATCTAATTTCTGAACAAATTAAAAATGCCAAATTTTTATTTTAACAAAAATATTTTTTGTGTAAATATAAAAATTCAAGTCGAGTTAACGTGTTTACTTTATTATTTTCCGCCACTCAACTTAAAATGTATCGAAAAAAAAGAATGAAAGACGTTAATTAACGCAATAGTTTTCTTATATATTTTTATTTTATATCTAAAAATGTATTTTAAATAATTTTAAAATATATATAATATATATATTGAATATTTTGTTTGACAGGCAGTTCCAGTGGATCGCCAGGCGCACGTGCAGGCAGGCGGTCCTCGTTAGCTCTCACGCCCGAAGATGAACCACTTGTTGACGTCGCCGTAAGTACATAAGTACAAGTGGACGGAATTATAATTTTTATATATTTTTTTTTAGTTTCACGCTGTATCCCGCATGCAACGGGGTAGGCAGACGGAGCCCAATATTAAGACACTCCGCTTCCCTCTTTTTGACGAATTCTGGACGCATTGTGTGTTTAGTGGCGGTACTCAACGCCGCACTTTGCCACTTTACCACAGCTAGTTATCTTTTAAAATATTATATAATTTGAAAACGTATCTACGTACGTATCTTTCTTTAATGTATAGTATCCAAGATATAACTATCTTATGCTAAGATCGTCATCAACTAGATAAAGCTCCATATAAATCTCTAAATATATCTAAAATTTGGTAAAAAACACAGTAACAAGGTGTATATTACATATACTTAATTGTAAGTAGATTTGATCTATGTATGTGATAATAGTTTTAGGAAATTTGAATTAGATTAGATCTTCAAACCAGATAAATTGTGTTAATTAATTTTAAAAAATGTAATTGTTTATTAAAACTTATACGAAAAAAAAATTATTTTCCATCGTTTTAGACCTAAAAACGATTTTTTTTTCACGACCATGACTTGCGTGATTCATAGTAAAATATGTAATTATGCGATCATCAAAACCTGCCTATATAATGTCGCTAACGGTAGTTTAAACAAGATTTTTGTATATTTTAGAATTTGGCCCGTCGTGTCGTGCTATTTGCGTCGTGTTGGAATTTATTTAATAAGATATTCTTGAAAATTTTATCAGTATAATATAATAAAAATTTTTTTTTGTCTTTTTCATTATAATACACGATATAATAAAACACAATTGCGAAAAAATTAAAAAAATCTTTGTAGAATCTGGAATCTTAAATTAAAGGAAAAGGAAATTATTGTTTAATAAATAATTGAGAAAACAACGAAATGTATATAAAGCGTATCAAGTGGCAAGCACCGACTATTCTAATTATAATATGCCGTCGACAAGGAGTTAAATTAAAAACGACAACTCCGTACAGGTTCGGTCGACGGCAGCGAGCTCTTTCATATAAATAAATAAATTAAAATATTGAAATTTATAAATGGCACATATTAAAAAAGCTAAATAATAGTTTCCAACAGATGTTTAAATACAAAAGCAAAAATATTCAATATATTTTCATTCAGCCGATACCTGCTGTTTTATATAGTTAAAGAACACACAAAAAAAGTTTTTGAAAATCCCTCATATTTCAAATGTACTGATTGTTATTCGCACACTAAGCGAATAAATAAAATATAAATAAAAATAAAAAAAAAATTATTAAATATATCAATAAACGAATAGTATAAAATATTGTTAAACCAGTTAAAAAATAATATGTAATTAAAAGTTAAAAAAATGTATTTAAATTCCTTATTCGCACTATATTCAAACAAGTTTACGTCAAGAGATATCATCGGAGATATCGAGCTCACCGCAAACCGAACACAAATACAACGGCAAAGTAATACTTCTACTTGACGTTTATTGCAACAATCAGCACTACAGTGATCGATAACAGCTGAAAATAACGATTTCTTATCACCACTATCTGTGTTATCAATGAGGCAGCTATTTACGGCATTGTCTTAGTTTTATTGGAATCCTTGATGAATTGTGGCGTGCGTAAAACGGTACGCATTTCTTTTTCGCATGTGAACCGGTGCAAAACGTTTTCGTTATAGTGACATATGATTCTGTTTAAAAAATTATCATGCAATTAAGTGACGTGAAGTTAGAAATTGAAAAAAATCGTAATATGTGAAGTGTAACTCTCCTGTGTAGAAATTGATATACTATGCTATCAGATAATCTGAATTAAGCTCTTTAATTATATTTCTATTGGCTTAATTTATCATACTCAATGGCATCGTGTAAATATAATATATTAAAATAAATATCTCAGATACTATAGAACAGGATATTATTTTAAAATATCAGGAGAATGAGAAACATGGATTCTAATAATACAGCGCAGATGAAAATCGAAAGTATAGATTGCGAGGAAAGAGGAAAAAAACACGGCTGTTGGGCCAGATTCAAAAGTTTGTTCGAAGAGAGAGGATTTGATTTAGAATTTGAGTACAACAATACTCCTGTCAATATTTTGAGAGAAAATCGCGATGACAGCGAAGGATATAGAAAGCTAGAGGCGCGAAACTCAATAGGCAAAAAATCTGATGAAATTGTCAACATCGACGGTGAATTGTCGGGGGTGATAAATTTTTACGAGCAATTCGCTACTTTAAACGACGACATCCCTGAAGAGGTGATAGATACAAAGAGGCGATCAACCATACGTCACAGAGTGTCAATGAGACCGAGTATGCTGTTAACGAATATTATGGAGGAAACGGGTGATGTGGAAATAGATAATTTACAAGAGGTAAGGCAATCCACAAGTACCCATGTTGCATGTGGTTTTAACTTGTAAAGATATATAATGTATATTATGGTTCTCATCTCTTTGAAGACACAGAATTTTATATATAAGCATTTTTTACGATAGTATAAATGGCGGTCATGTACTTCCTGCGCGAATATGATTTTCAATATATGTTATTATTCGAAATGCCCCAGTAATTTTGCCCTCACTATAGTACTTTAGATACCGGCTGTAACGAACAATGACTATATATCGAACCTTTTCTGAACACGTGAACGGGTTCCCCATTTGTGATCTCCATGTACATGTTTATATTATGTATATGATAAAACATATTATGACATCCCGATAAGAAATTTTATCAGAAAAATATTATAATTTCATATAAATAAAAAATATCTTTATGGTCAGCATCGCTGAAGTAGCCAAGTGTTTACTATCTGATAATCACCTGCTATTAAGCTTCTGGTCTCTTCTTGTTTGTAAATATACCTTGAAAAGAAATCAGCGTACATCTACATATATTTCTGTCATAATGAGGATATTTTCATGTGATAGAAGTATCGTTTTTTATTCATACTATTAAAAATATAAATGTAGTTATTTAGTTGAATGAAATTATATTTTTGAATTAATAATTAGTTTCGACATGGTATATTTCTTAAATATTTAATTTCGTTTAACGAAATTAAGCTTAACGTTAATGCAATCTTACTAAAGTGGCAAGCTTATTAGAGCCTTTAATAAATTCACAAGGAGTTAAATAAACCCTTCTATCTTATATCCCTGTATTTAAAGTTCCCTAATTCATTATAATGATGCTCTTCTCTATATTATTGGCTTAGGAGGAGCTTACAGATAAAAGTACCTATTTTTATATTTCATTTCTTCGCTCTGAAAGTCAAAGCTCGGCATTAAGTTCCACTACTCATCAGACAATCAAAAATTCGGCAGAAAATGGGAATATCGTAACACTAGGTTCCCTCTGCTCACCCTGCTGTATGAGGGATACAGCGTGAAGCTGAAGAAAATAATGATTCTTCTGATCTTAAATTCGTATTATACATAATTTTTGTTGTTATTGTAGCCTCGACGTACATACTTAATTATGTTTTTTTCCGGCGATATAAAAAAACTAAAATAAAAGATCGATATTCCAGAATGATTTGGTACTTATTTCTATTTTAAGAGTTCTGAACCACCACTCTACATACACAAGTTGTCATCAAAATCTAAAAAATATTTCTCTAAGAATATATTTGTATTGTTAACCACAAACACTAGTTGCTTCGTTATTGGTTTACTCGATATTGTTACGAGTTAATATATAATCGATACCTGTACTGCGACTCCAACTCGAATGACGGAAATCCCTCAAATACATGATACTTTAACTCATTCGATATGCGTACAATAACTATTGAAGACGTCGTGGCGCAGGGGCACGAGGGTGTGACAGTAACGTGACGGTAGCTGGTTCGATCCGCACTTGGGGGAATGAATTATTATTTATTATCTCTTTCGTTTATCCGCTCTGGAACCAAGGCAAAAGTCCGTTGTTGAGTGCCGCCATTAAACACGCAAAGTGTTTTCATACGAAATCATTATAGATATACCAAGAATGTATTCTTGGTACTGTGCTGTGTGTGTGTAGTGTACTACACACACACACACGCACAGCACAGTCCCCACTTACTAAGGAGTCAGTATTCGTTAAGTCTTAGTCTTAAGTGAAATATCATTCTGAAGTATTTCAACAAATATAATTGATTTTTTTTTTATTTAAAATTTAAATATTATATGCGACGGTCGTGCACCCTGCTCGGAGGAATGGATTATTATTTATGATAATAATATATTCATTTCTTGTAGCGTTGAGCTCCGCCACTCAATACTCGATGCTTCTAAAAATTCGGCATAAAGTGGAAAACGGAGTGTCTTAAAACTAGGTTCTCTCTTTCTCCCTTGCTATATACGGAATACAGCGTGACGTATGTTTACGTACAATTTAATCGAACGTAAACGAAAATGTGTCACCCGTAATGTCATTAGATAAAAAAAATAGTTATGCTTATTGATTCAATAGCCACCTATTAGTGAATACCGATACTAACCCAAATCGGAACAACATTTTATAGCAGATAGAGATCTTATCAGATACCATGCATTGTAATGTCGAGTAAATACAAATGCTAGACTTATAGCGACACACAAAAACAGTACCTACGAACAGGTAATATAAAGGACAAAATTGTATAAGCAAAATTAATTACCGCAGCGACTCAGCAATGGCCTATTTAACAGTATTTCAATATATTTCAAAATAAATAATTATTCGTTAATTCGTAAAGTAATTTTTATGAAAAATTTTCATTTTGTATATAATAAAATGAAGTATCTTAATGATAGATGAAGTAATAAATTAATAAATATTATAAGTATTAAGTTAATTATGATGAAAGATGAAATGAAAATAATTAAACGAAAATAATTTAGAATTGTGAATAACAGATAGACTGACTAAATTATACTTTAGATAACAGTTATTTCATTAAAATATTCCTATTAGTATATGTATATATATATATGTATACTAACCTACAGTTAAGAAAGAAAGTACCATAAGTCAAATACCATTTATATCAGCTGGCTACGTGGCACTCCACTATTCGCGGTTTCGTATGAACTTCTTTCCACGCGCCCCGCAACTGTGGCTCCAGGTCCAGGTGTTTCCAGGTCGACACGACCTGGAGATAGACGCACCTCAAAGGCTGGTAACGCACCTGTAGCTCTGGTGCCGCACGAGGACGTGGGTTGCGGTGATCATGGGTTCCCTCTGTCTACCCCGCTATATACGGGATACAGCGTAAAGCTGAAAAATATATAAATATATTAGAGTATAAAAGAATCCGCTTTTTATAATCAATTTTGTTGCTGAGTAGATGAAAATCCATTAAAATGTTTATCTTTAAATATCCATCCAACGGGCTCACGTACCGACCACGCTATCACAATGAATACAGATTGGGAATTTTCCTTTTTTTTTGTAGATAGCAACATTTAACACAAAAGTTCAAGGCTCAAGAGTAAAAAATTTAATATAAATGAGAGATTATTCAATTAGTGATAGAAAGTGTTTGCGAGAGATTTCGATTTCCCGTTCTATTTGACTTTCGAATTTACAAAGGAAAACTATTTAATTCTTAAATACTTATAATTCTTTTGTTTAGATAGAATTTTATTTAGATGAAGGATATCGAATTCTTCTTCCATGTCGAAACTATGTGGAATTAAATTATGTACATTATTCATAATTACATAGCAATATTCTCTTTTTCTTTTTGGCTTCATACTGTATCGTGGTATATAATAGGGGAGCCAGAGGGAACCTAGTCAAAACACTTGTTTTTTCTGAGACATTGCTATTTAAATCACAGAACTCAACTCGCATTATTTTATCAGAATGATGAAATGAAAGTAAAAATGCACTTCCCCGAGTGGGAATCAAACCTACGGTTGTAAACATTTGGATATTGTACTGCTATGTCTCGACGACGACGTCCCGAGTATATTCTATAATTAAATAAAAGTTGTATGTAATTGTGACTATAATAATAATATAAACTATACTTTAAACAATATTTTGTATTCGATACATAAAAAAAATCTGAAAAGTTGAAATAAAAAGTAAAGGCCGTAATAAATAACCGTAGAAAACAGGTATATAACTGGCTACTGGGTGTAGGGCGCGGGCCGCTATCTAATGATAAAAAACGTGCGTGAACTAGTTTTATACTACGAGTGTCTACCAGTTTTTTATACTCTTAAGAATAAACAAAAAATATATCTATCCATAATTTTTAATTGTAATATTTGAAACTTCTGGATAAGGAAAATTCAGCTTTACACTGTATTCTGGATATAGCAGGGTAGGCAGTTTTCCACATTTTTTGAGCTCAATGCCGCGCTTTACCTCTACACCAGAAATGTAAATGTATAATATATATGTATAATGTATATATATGTAATAAAGTGTATATCGACGGAAATTAATTTAATTTGTTTCAATATGTCGCCGCCTAATTGTAAAATAATTTCGCAACCCTAAACTGGCGTAATTGATTTTTAAATATACTAAAGCTCCGGCCGGCTAACAGTTCGGAGTGACAGTCAAGTCACCCCTTTCAGGGTGACAGTTTTGGACCAAGGCCGTTAAATTTTAACATTCTCTCAGGATATTGTTGTTTATTAATATAATCCTGAATCTTCTGATAATTATTTTTTGTTATCTGTAAAAGAATAGCAATAGAATAGATAAATATAAGAAATGATTTCATTAATAAAAAAGAAAAGATTAATTTCATTCACGTCACACAACATACAAATTGATGCCTGTGTATTTATATGCACACACACATGCATATGCACAGCGCATTGCATTTGATTGCATAGGGTTCAGCCCCCACACTAGAAAAAGAATTATTTTCTTTCCAAAACACGGAGATGAGTTCCACCACTAATACACATTGTCTCTATTTTCGTAATATGAAGCTGGGAAAGTGCAAATTATACTATATATATACTACATATATACAGTGGCATAAAAATATGAATTTAAAAATTTATAGGTCTTATTTTAAGCTCCGATATTTTAATATAAGCAGTGCTGTCTATATAGAATTTTGCATTGTAAAGGCATGAATGATATGAGCCATAGCTATTCCTGTCAAAAGATCAAGAAGATTTCTTTTACAATGTTATAAAACTTAAAAAAAAAATACAAACATAATCTACAGCGACAACATATAAATCTTTATTTTAATTTTCATAAAACATAACTAATAAACAAAATCAAAATCAAGTTTTTTATATTTTTATTGAATTTTATAACCTTGGCAGCTGCGAATCAAGCTCTTTTATAGCGCACACTGTAATCTTAATTGAGATATTTTAATATATTCATTATCAAACTGAGTTAATGGCAATTGGGCCCTTTATACTGTTATACCATAAAAAGTTACATTACAGATTTTGCAAAATTTTACAACGTTTCCCTAATTTAATTACACATATTAAAATACCTTTCGCTGTATGTGTTAAAATGCTAACATTTTATTAAACTGCTAAAAATCGTATCAAAATAAGCAATATTTTTATTTACTTTTATACAAATCCTACAACAAAAAGCTTACTTGGAAGTTTTGTTTGTATATAATGTTTGTAGGTTGTGTTGTATACATGTCTGCTATCAAAATTCCAGTATGAGGATGAAAGACACTTAGAGAATAACACGCCAAGTGCACTTGATAACGCAAATAATGGTTACAAATTAACTACGTAGTGTAGGCAGAGGGAACCTACAGTTAAGACACTCCGTTCTTTACTTTACGCCGAACGCAGCACTTTGCCTCGACACCCAAACGAAGAAATGAAAATATAAAATATATAATTCTTCGAGTGTGAATCGAACCGACAACCTGTCGCGTTACGTTACGTCACGTCACGACTACTTTAAGATTTATATAGATTAAGACGGCATTTAGATTCTTGAATGATTATAACGATACAAAATATTTTTATCTGTACATTCTATTATGTAATAATAACCGACCTGGGCGGCTTCGCTCGCTTGAACTATACGATTATTTATTAAATATATTTATAAAAATATTTTCAATTTAGGAGGTAAATTCTAAAAAAACCTTAAAACATGTGTTCAATTAAATAGTTTTACGAGTTTGAATTTCAAATTTTATAAAAATCGGTGCCTATTTCATTCAACTCTTCAAGATAATTTTTTTAAAAATCCTTTCTTAATAGAAGTCCAAATTTCACGTTCCCATCATCAGCGGTAACGGCCGTGCGTTCGTCTTACTACTGTTACTGGAAACATCTTTATATAGTTAAAAACCACCCATAATACTATCCCGCTACCCTCGTTTATTATTACACGTGCAATTATCCAACGCCAGCTCTCAACCACAAGGCGCTTATTAGGTAAGACCTCGAGAACCGCAACACGAAACCAAGGATACAGCTATTACCGCTTGAAATGCTCTTAGGGGAAGCTTCCATGTTTCTAATGAAATTATATATTTTTTAATGTTATTTTCTAGTATTTCGTTTTTTTTTTGTACTTTTAATTTTGTTGTAGGTAATATAACAGTGTTAGGTCATTTATTTTTATAGCAGACACATTTAAATTAGGTCAAATTTTCTTTCTTTTTTGCACGGTATGATGAAATTTTACTGAACCGTGTGGTATACTGATTGAATAATCCTCTACATGTCATCAACTTGAAAGTGTAATTGTAATAGTGATAACATAGACACTTGGAATATTTATCTACTTAGTACACAACACAATGTTTTCATTGAATAATCCCGGAAATTACCGTTTCGCGGAAGTGCTCTTTATCTTGGGAATACAGATACTGTACACACACCAGGAACTGTGCCCGCGAGTTGCCGAGTGGAGTTGTGATAGAAATTGAGTTGATTTGCACTTAGGGTAGGAAGAGAAACCTAAGTATAAGTACTCGATTCTTCGCTCTTCGTCTGAATGACGTGTTCCGTGAATCTGAAATTAAAAATAATTATATTCTCCGACTTTGTTTCAAACTCACAGCCATTACAATTGCAGACAGAGTTTATATTAAAAATTTAAAAAAAAATAGAAACTACTTTAAAATACTTTTAATTATTACTACTAGTTAGTAGTTCCTGCCAATATATCGTTTTACTTAAACTGTAAGAAATTAAACAAATATTTATTTGCCTTCTCGCGAGACTAGGACGTCCTGAACTAATAAGAAACTACACTACGTCGAAAGGACTTTTCATAAATATTCTACGTTATCTATTAAAAACTGTATCATGACAAATATATAAAAATATATCACAGATTAGATTAGATGCTGTAGAAGAAAAGTTTGATAAGTTTTTATCGTTATAATTACAATTTTAAATAAATTATTAATTGTTACATTAATTTCTGTCCTTGCTCCAAAAATATAAATTTGTGAGTCTACACTTTTTATACGTTTATATATTATTTAACGTAACGAACTTAAATCGTATTGCCGAATATGTCTCTGTGACTGTACGCGACAGGTTGTGAATTCGATTCTCACTGGAGGAAATTAAATATTCAATATTTTGTTTCTTCGTTCTGGCCAACTTAACACGCAATACCCAGAATCGGGGAAAGTGGGGAGCAGAGTGTCTCAATACTAGTCTATCTGTCTGCCTACCCTGCTGCATGCGGGATTTAGCGTGAAACTGAACAAAAATATTTAAAAAATCATGATGTATATTACACAGAGGATTCTCTTTGCAGAACAGGTCGCCACCGCCTTCGCACATCCCCACTGCACTCTTCTACGCACCACCGGAACCCCTGGAGGTAATGCTCGACTTTAATTAAATAAAATTATTAACTGAAACTAGTAAGGTTTAAAAACAGTTTTTGTTTTTATTTTATTTTCACCTCTTGAATATATATAGTTAGAGAAATTCAATTTTAAGGGGGTCACAAGCGTTGTAAGTTCGAATTCTACTCGGAAAAATAAAATATTAAAACATTCGCTCTGGTAAAGAGAGTTTTTAAACATAGTTTTTAAATTGCTCAGGTGGAAAGTGGAAAGCGGAGTGTCTAACCTGCTACATGCGGGATACAGCGTGAAGCTGTTTTAAACACTAATTTCCTTTCCCAGCTCCTATGCGTGTTCCCGGAGCGGGCGTCACGCGTGTGCGCGGCGGCGTGCAACGCGGCGGCGCGGGCGGGCGGCGAGTCGCGCTCCGTCCGCGGCGCCAGGGAGGCTCTGGACGCGTTCCGGCGCGACCCCGACACAAGGATACCGCATGTGGTCGTTATAGACGCGCGACAACCGCAAATTATGGATTCCACTTTGTTGGCGAGGTGAGAGATTGGAGAGGTATTATTAATAATAATCAATCAATTGGCTTATTTCATTATTATTTAAGGATTTAGGAGTGGCTCTATTACTACAGCAATATAGGATAAATAAAAGGATGTGTAAAATGACGGACCTGTCGCGGTATTGTGGCCTCTATGGTGTTACATTGGCGGCGGTGCTGACACACCATTGAGTGTCGACTCGTCCATTTACCGCTCTCTATTCTATAAAAAAAGACAACCCGTAAAAAATTGCCTCAGTAACATTTAAGATTGCATATCTATCTAGTTCATTCAATCGCTCAGATAATAAAAATTAAAATCTTAATCATTCATAGATCATTAAACAAAATCTACGAGTAATTTAATTACTCGTAGATTTTTGATTACTAGCCATTAAAAAAATATGTTGAAATGTAAACTTGAAGAACTTGGACGATATAATTATTTTAATGTGTTTTATTTTATTTTATTGCTTAGTTTAATTATATTACATTGCTTAATCTGAATCGAAGTACATTTGAATTTTTTAGAATCTGATTTGTAAACGCAAAGATTGTAATATTTAATAGAAAATTATTTTGTAATATCATATCTATTTAGATAGGTTGTAAGTGCGCATGCTTATCACCTACCTTATATAGATAAACATGGTTTTTTCCCACGAAAATTTTAATTTCACGGGAATTCCAGGATAAAAAGTATAAAGCCTATGTATTGCTCCACAATGAGAATGAAGATAGAAGATTATATTTCCCGTATAAAGGGTTCAACTGTTCCGAAGATTAACCGGGACAAACAGAAGAACAGACAGACAAAATTATTAAAATTGCTCGTTCACATATTTGTAAATGCACATAAAAAATATGCACATAAATAACAGAATTATTTTGAAATCTGTGATTTCAAAACAGAAAGTTCAATTTCATTTATACTAATACAACTGGCAAGCGGATTTATTTTCCTGTCTACAGTATACAATATCCTCATTTTTTCGGAATAAGTTATTTTGATATTGTATTTACAAAGTAATCATTTCCTATACAAATAAATAAACACACGCCGAAATGATGGAATACTTATAGATAAATATATATACAGAAGTAACATACGTGGCGGGCGATGTAAAAGGGAGAATACAGGGACAAAGCCTTTTGTTTTTCTAAAGAGAGCCCTTCACATAAGAGAATTTCCACTACAAATATTTTCAGAGTGGTGAGGCAAACACTTGTATACATATATCGAGGTGATTGAATAATCTTTTAGTAAATAACGGTTTTTATTTTATTATAAAGTAGGTCGACGTGTCTGATATAACACATTAAAGGGGGCAGATGTGAGAGATTATGGTAATTATTCCAATTTTTTTCATATTAAAATGTTATTTTTTTGATATTTTTTTATTGTAGGACTTATTATTTTATATACGTGTACATAATGTACATAAATAAATTATATGTTTTTTCATAATCAATATTTGCAAGTTAATTTTTATGTGCATTTAACTAATATGCATATTTGTTTACAATTTCCACCGCGAGAACTATTAAATATTGAATAATGAATACACTTTCAGAATGACCGTACAAAATTAAGTTAAATTTAAATTCTATTTAAATTTAAAGCGAAGGCGTGGTCGTTAAATTAATTTACATAGTGGTAAAACTAAAAGGGTAAAACTTTGAAGTACATCTACAACGAAATTATAATTTTATCAGTTTTCGAACATCCCATTGGAAATAGAGATAAAATGTTTATAACTATAATAAATTTAAAGATCTTTGAATTTATCTATCTTAAATACGAAAATATTGAAGAATGAAGATGTTTGTATGTTCCACTTTCACGCAAAAACTATTGAACGGATTTTGAAGAAACTTTATAGTAATATAGCTTATAGATTAAAATAATACATAGGCTACAATTTATGTAAAGATGTTGTATAATTTGGCTATAACATGACAAAAACTTTAAGCGGGTAGTTATATATTGTTGTGCTGTCCCCCCTTTCAAACCTCTCACTTACCAATATACCTTTAACATAGACCCCTTACACTGTGGTCAGACGACGTTGATCGAGGACTGACCCAAATATAGTGACCGTTCGCCCCATCAACTTTTCTGATGTGTGTTGTCGTCACAAATGACCTATCGACGGATAAGCTACTCAATTATTAATTACTCGTATAACTTTGTATTATTTATTTATGTTAACACGTTTATTTGTATATTATATTATATTATTGCATCCAAAATAAAGTAAATTCAGAAGAAATGCCATACTTTGTGGTAAAAAAGCAAATCGTCTTTTAGTATTTCCTTATACTTCCCAAGGAATCTACATGCAGAGTATCAATTCGTTCCTTGTACGCCCCCCAGTTCTGGCTGTACACTATCAGTCAGTCAGTAAGGCTGTTTTAAATAATTATGTGACTGAAAATATCGGTCGTGGGTTCGATAATAGTAATTCATTAATTAATTATCTTTGGGAACTCGAGAAAATTAATAATTATTTATTAATATTTGTATTTCATCGCCCTGATACCAAAGCAAAAAGTGGTGCAATGTCTCAAAAAGGCAGAAAATTGAAAAAAGAGTGTCTTAGATCAATTTCCCTCTCTATATTTATATGCGGGATACAGCGTGAAGCTTAAAAAAATATATAAATATTAAATAATAAAATTCCTTATTCTATTAAAAATAGAAACACAAATACAAGTAACCATATATTTAAATTATCCCCCACAAATTTCTTTCACGCAATGGTAATTTCACGTCACGTCTGATAGAATGACGGGGGTGCACTAAGCCACGCACTCTCCATTAGAAACGGTATTGACTCTACATATATAAAACTCCATTTGGGAGTGTTTTTTTTTTCCATTCTGCACCGAGATTAAAACGTGAATGTGTATACTAAAAACAGCCGTAGTGGCACTTCATAGTCATCCAATTTGCATTGATTTTTTAAAAACTTTAAAAGTTCAATTTGTTGTACAAATATTATTTACTTTTAGTGGCATACTTTGATTAATGATTATATATATTATGTTTGATTTATGACCACGCTCAACTGTCCGGGAAAATCTCTTGAGATATCTCATACGTTTGCGAATCTTAGTATAATCTTTAAGCAGTTTGAAGTTAGCGCTTTGAAAGGCTCTTACTTGTATAATATATATATTGATATTGAATAAATTATATGTTTTCCAGCTTACATTGTACCTTTTTTTTAGCTTCACCTAGAACCTGAACTCCATTGCGTGTTGAATGTCAGAACTCAACGCCGAAGTGAAGAAATTAAAATAGTAAATTGGAAATTACTTTCTTCCAGTGGGAATCGAACCTGCAATCTGTAGCGTTTACAGACGCAGATTGTGTCCTGCGCCATGACTGACCTAAATTACTGAAACTAAAGGAAAAACTAAATTTTCACCTAACCAACTCCATCCAAATCATCTAAATACTTACACAATATGTTTGAAAAACATGATGATTTTCGGTAACTTTTTAAATTATACATAATATATATAAAACAATGTAAAATATCGTCAACACCTACTAAAAACTCGAAAAGGGCCGCGAGGGGTTCGTGAATAAATTAAATAAATCGCGGACGGGGTCTCCACGCCATCAGGCACATAAATTAACTATAAATTGCTCGTGTGTTCCATATTTTCAGACTTGTCAGCCCTCATTTTGTTAGCAGTCTCTCTCATGATTTTCCGCTTTCAATGTTTTTAATACATACTTGTAGAGAAATTGAAATTTTCTTTTAGATATTTTAATCGAAAAGTTTATTTATTTTTGAGGTAATATTATGAAATTACCAAGTACATACATAAGGTTTTCGTTTCATAAATATTTAAATATTGATTATCAAATATGTGACGCTACTATTATTACAAAGGATGTTGTCAAAAATGGTATAAACAACTAAAAAGAAAAAGTTATAATTAATACATGTACTAACTTATTTTTAGTTATAATTTAGGCCGGTGTTGAAAAATTGGTAATTTTTTTTCGTTGGATATTTATATTTATTTATAATATTAAGCTCTATTTTTCACCATAGAGCTCATCTTATAATGTGCCACAGCCTACAGCGTAATCTCGTAAGAATCGGTTTTTATCACGCAAATGAGGCCTCGAGGTGACGCTGGTCTAATGCATAGCTAATACAATTTTCTATCCGTCAATCTCGAAGGAAACATCTTTATGAAAATAGTCATTGTGATTATTGAATTTTTATAGTATTAATAAGAAAGATAATAGTATATTATATATAATATACTGCTGTAATAACAATAATTTAAAAAAAAATTAAATTATTATTAATTTAATACGGACACTCGGATAGATATACCCCTTGTATGTGTAACAGTGCTTCCACATACACGATATTCCCATACCTATATAAAAATTAATAATGCGAAACCTGTTTATGTTAGAAATATATATACATATATATATCTTGTATCTATCTCTCTATATATCTATCTATCTATCTATATATATCAAACTCTTTCATTACTAAGTGCACTGATAGATAAAGTACTTACAGTTAAAACTTCCAGACTGAGCAAGTTGAAATTGGGCATTTAAGTAGATTAGGGAGTGTAGAGGAGTAATAAGAAATAACTTCTCGAAATCCCTACGGAGAGTGGAAAAGACGGCATTTTCTATTTTACGTTTTAAAGTCCGTAATTATAAAACGTAGTTCGTTACTAAGTTGCATAAAATTACAAGTTATTACCTATAACTTGTACTTCTTCTTCATAAAGTTCTGTTCTGTAAAGTTCTGTTCTTTATAAAGTTACATACATATGTTGCGGCGTTGAATTCCACTACTCTACACGCAATACTTCCAGAACTATGTATAAAATGGAGAACGTAGTGTCTTAAGACTACGTTCCCTCTGTCTATCCTGCTGCGTGCGGGATATAGCGTGAAACTGTTAGTGTTGGCTGTTTAAATACAAATAATATATTACAAATATAAGATGTTAGCTATGTATTAACCAGAGAGGTATACATTCAGATTATCATAAGCACCTGTGGTTTATATCTCATACCGACCCACCGCTATAGTTAATTATGTGGACAAAATGTAAAACGCTAAGTCCTGGTGTAAACGAAACCGAATGAGAGAATGCTTCATTAAAATATATAATATTTATAATTTATTTTGTAGTTTATTTTTTACTTTTATTCATATATTAATCGCTAATTAATTCAGATGGATAAGTAATAAATAATTTTACAATGCGTATGTTCGAAACATTTTTTTTTTTCATTTTCAAGATATCAGAGGAAACCAATTGTTAAGGCAACATAGCAACATACCGCTGAATTTTCAAAATATTGCGTATTGAGTGACGGAACTCAACACCGCGCTTTTACCTTGGTACCAGAGTGACTTTGAATGAAACCTACAACCCTCGCCCCCCAATGACCTCAAATTATAAGACACTAAATGTTACTTCAAAATATATTTTTTTTAAGTGCATTACCATATATGTCGCTCTAAGTAAAGGGATAATTCTAATAATAAATTCTCTAAGTACGTACATTATTCACATGTCCACACTTAATTGTAGGAAAATATTATTTATTTGTCGAACGCACTTTTTTGACTGAAAGTTCATTTGATGAAAACAGCCAAAAAAGATATAAGTAAAAATAAAAAAAAATGTTTTTAAGCTATATATATATTTTTTTACAAATATTTCGTAGCAAAAGTGAAAAGTATGTAGGTTCATAAAATGAAATTGCTGGTGTTGTATCCAAAGAGAAAAACAGATCATCTACACGTCCATCGTGTCGGAGCACTTAAGACAATCCCCTTACCTAGTTTAGCCTGAAGGAATCAATCGACCTAAACGCGTTTTGATGTCCCAAAGTCCCTTACTGGTATATAAAGGGATTAAGATCGATACATTTTGATGAATACTTGTAGCTAGTAAGTAATTTCTTTATTTTAATGTTTAAAAATCACATGTCTGACTTTATCAGTGCTGTTTTTCGAGATATTTATAGTGAATTTATTAAAAAAAAACATTTCTATAGAAGTTTTTATTTAACATAGTTTGAATATACTTATGTCAATCGTAATGAACTCTTTACAGTAGAGAAAAATTGCTATCAGATATTACCTTACAGTTACTGTTATACTACGATTTTTATTTATTTAATTAAACAAAAGACGTAAAAGAACACAAAAAGACTGAAAGAACTCTGAAGAAATCTCTCTGAAAGAATTTTACACTAATTTATTAAATTGAAGGAAAAAATATAGTCACAGTCGTATGAAACCAGAGAACACCACAAAAGCCACTAGTTCTTATTTAGTTTATTTTATGACTTCCATGCTTCTCGACCGCAAATTAAAAATAATGGATTTGAGTTCTGCCATGAGCAATCTATATTAAGAAGTGATTCAGTTGCAGAAAAATATATGAAGGCTGACTAAGTAATTTATTAGTGGATTCCTTCTGTCGAGATTGTATTTGGCAAGATGAAAATAAAAAGGTCCTAATAAATAGATGCAGTCGTTGCGTGGTTAGACTCGGACGAACGAGTCATTATTTATAAACATTTGTAAGCCCGGCCTTGAGTTACGCCACTCAACACGAAATACCTCAAAAATTTCGACAGAAAGGGGGGAAAAGATTCCCCCTACCCTACTATATGAGGGATACAGTGTGCAGCTGATTCGTATAACTGATTTACAGTTTAAATAAATTCTTCTGTTTAATGGGAAAGTAAAGAACGAAACATAAATTCGATCATCAGTTACTTCTTTCCACTTTTCAAACATTGAAAATATGAGATTATTTTTATTTATTAAAATATTAATAAATAATATTTTATTAATAAGTAAGCTTCTCCTTCATTATTAAAAGATAGACTATTTTTTATAGTACACTATTTCTCAGAGTTAACACATAAATTACATGATATATTCCCCGACGTGATTTCTCTATACGCCGGGGTCATATTTATCAACATAAAGCCAGTCAGTCGCTGTACAGCAATCCCATCTAATGTTTCACTCGTTCTTCTAGTAAACGCTTATATTTTCATTTATTAAGAATTACGTGGAAAAAAAACCTGGGACTTCTTTTGAGGCCGTCGTCACACTGGAGCACTAGTTAGTGTGTGACTATAACGCGATGGTTGTGAGTTCGATACCCACACCGGAGAATGAATTATTATTTATTAATATAATATTTTCATTTCTTCGCTCTGGTACCAAGGCAAAATGAGGCAAGATCGAAGGCAGATTCAGCGGAAAGTAGGCCACGCAATTTCTTAACATTAAGTTCCCTCTGCCGATACTGTTATATTTGTGATACATCGTAAACATACATACATACTTACATATATATATATAAACCATTAATACTTGAATGAATACTTGATTTCTTTGTTACAGGGCAATTCGAGGAATGAAAAACACGCAGCACATTATTCTCATAGCTGTGGTGAAGAAGAGGTAAGTTATATTTTAATAATATATTTGTATAGACGACTCGCACATATTATTTTATCTGAATAAAAGAATATTTATAAACCTACTTGAAGGAATTCGTTCGTTCAATTTATTTTTTTCTTTTACTCGTTATATATCACTCTTTATTTTTTCAATGTATATATTAATAAATCTACAGAAAAAATATAGGTCGTCCAAAAACTTACGATCGCGATTTGAAATTTCTGCCATTTTTGCTGTAAATTCCTGAAATCAAAAATTTGACAGATCACTCACTGATTTTAACAGGCAAATTTTTTTTATCAGCAAATTTTCAACAAAGTTGAGCCGGCAACATTTTTTTAATAAAAAATTATATAAAAAAGTATACAAACAACAATAATTAAATAAGAAAAAGAGCAATATTATGTTTCTAAGATATTTAATATAGTTAGGCAGAATGTAAAAGGCATTTCCACAGAACTCCGGATTAACCCTTGCCCTTCAATCAAAATAACGATATGATTATAAAAAAAGCAACCCTAACGAAAGCTCGCTCGTCATATTTTACTTAAATTTAACAAAGAAAAAAAGATAGCTTTTTATACTACTCTTTTCAGAATACATTTTTATTTAATATAAATAATTCTATTTCGTTATCCTCCGAAGACTAAAACTTCTTGGTGCAAATTTTTCTTAATATTATTTTGTATAACATGTTAGAAGTGGATATTTTGTTGTAGTTATATGAAGGGAAAAAGCCTTACACAACTTATTATTTTCTGAAGCTAATACGAGTATATTATATTATATTTACGAAACATCTCCCCGGACGTGATCGTTAACTGAATTGTCTTTGTTCATGAAAATGAATGTTTTTTTTTCTGGATCCCGCATATAGCAGGGTATGCAGAGTGAGTGTAGTGTTGAGACACTCTGCTTCTCATTTTCCGTCGAGTTCTGGTGTCATTGCATGTTGAGAGGGGAAACTGCGCTGCACATAATTAATCAACATCAGAGAGATGTGTGAGAGTGGGATCGAATCCACAACCTGCCGCCTTTACACGCTAGTGCCTTTTTTTTTGCCTCAAATGAATATCTTATTTGAAAATAAATAAATATAATTCTAGAATACATGAATAGTAAAAAGACATTTCATTAAAACCTTTCATTAACAGCTTATTTGATGACCCAGAGCTAGTGTAGAGTGTGAGCCTACGCAATCAACTTGATAGATGGGGCCGCAAATCACTTACGTGGTGGTACAGCGCCGTCAAACAAAGTGAATCTAGTGTATCTTGACTTTATTACCTGCAAATGTTACACTCTTCTCTTTATATTGAATTGGAAATAGTTAATTGTTTACGTTTACAGCTTTTTTTTTTCAGTTTCACTCTGTATCTAGCATGCAGCAGAGTAGGCAGAGTGTTAGTGTTAAGACACTACGCTTGCCACTTTTCGCCGAATGAGTGACACCAACACAGTGCTCGTGCAGATAATAATAATAATTTTTGTTTCATGAAAAAAGCCAAGATTTCCGAAGATACAACGTTGCAAAATTTTACCACTTTTTAAAATTGGCATGGCACTATGCCCTGCGCCATGACTCGCTTCTTTTTATTACACAATAAGTAATTTGTAAAATTTTCTCCTAACAATGCCCATGTAGAGTGACGACTGCGTACACTACATTACATCGACTCGTATCTTTGATCACAGAAATATTTCAGAATGAAACGAAAATGAACGTAGTAGGGGTTTTTTTAAAAAATGTATATCACATTTCCATACAGGCTTTATTACTTTATTCAATTTTCCGTACGCGAAACGTGTGAATTTCCTTTTGAAAGGTTTTAACTGTAGGACAATTAAGGTCAGAGGACGTCGGGCGGGGTCAATTCCAATGACGTACAAATGAAAGTACACCATACCTACCATTGATTTGTAAATGCAATTATTTGACAATAATCTGCACTAAAATCTACACGAAATATAGTGCCGCGCAGTAGACGCGATTGCAGGGGGTTATTTCCCTTGTCTTGTTATCCAGTGAATGACAATAATGTTAAACATATAACGATATTAGTCATATATGCTAAGATTATCCCCAATCACACTTCAAATTAATATATTTACAACTAGATTTAAATTAAGTCTTCTACCACGCAGAGAATACTAAATATGACATATTTATCTTCATAATTTGATTCAATTTGAATTACTCAAACCATAGTTTTCGCCATTAAAATATAAAAATATGATAGATACAGAACGAGTGTCGTTCAAGCATCTTTTCCATTTATTCCACTTCGGTTAGCCTTCGGTTCCTTAGGGTGAGTTTCAAAGACATTCCCAACTTATTGAATATATTTGAATATTATATTTTAAAGGAAATTGCTTCATCAACATCAAAAATTATTTTTTCTTTTAATTATCCACAAACAAACATGTATAGCTGCACAAAAATAATAAATTATAAAAAAAATCTGGAATAGTCGCTATTTCAAATCGATCCTAAACTTGGTTGCATCGCTCTTCGCTTCGCTTCGCCAAACCTTAAATAAAGATAAAAAAAAATAATTTGTCAGTTAATATAGTAATATATATATATATATATATATATATATTATATACTAATCTTACAAAATATTAACATACTAAAAACATGTAGGTGAGTAAACACTTAAACCAATATAGCGTGATAACGTACGAAATAGCTCTATAAAAATGTACTTTTAATAAAGGTGGCCATTATCATTATCTCGTTTATAATGTTATATATACCATTAGGTGCCAGCTTTCTATATTATATTAAATATATTATAAATAAAACCAAAAATGCAAACTTGTTTTTAATTACAAAGTGACATTAAATTCCATAATAAATTACTATCTTTATAATTATTGCTTGAGATCGTTAAGAGAAATAGATTTTTTCATATTTGAAAATATTTGTGTAAATATGTTTATTGACTTACATATATTTAGATGAAATAAGTATAAGTATAAAAAGTATAGAAATATATTTATTTTAAGGTTTAAAGTAAAAAACACCGTCGACGCCAAACTGAAAGAGATTACACGTTTAAGTTTACCCGCAGTACTTTACACGTTAAGTGTTCGTCTTAACTGCTTGCTTAAAAAGAGTTCTTTTGAACGCTGCGGTGTTAGTTTTAAGTGATGTGTAAAGTTGTTGAGGCCTTCGTGACGCAGGGGCACAAGGGTGGCACTGTAACGTGACGGTTGTGAGTTCGATTCCCAATAAGAATGAATTATTATTTATTAATATTTTCATTTCTTCGCTCTGGTACCAAAGCAAAAGTGTGGTGTTGAATTCGCAATATCTCGAAAATACGGCAGAAAGTGTGGAACGGACTGTCTTAAAATTAAAACCTAATTTGTCTGTTTACTACTGCCTCCTACCCTGCTTTACGCGGCATGATATACAGCGTGATGTTAAAAAAATCATATCTTGATATACCAGCAGTATTAATAATGCGTTAATAGCTCGACTTCCCAGCGGCATGTCAGAATGAATTTTGCATTTGATTTGAAGATTGCATTTACAGCAACACAATTGTGAAAGTGACATACATTCTGTATATGATTTCAAAAATATGCTTTTATTTTCACATTTCTCAGAGGAAAATGGGGATTTCATTTAATTGATTTTGTTTGTACTTGCTCTACGTATAGGTAATTTGTCACGGTTACAAATTTACGTTAAATGTTGAATATCCATAATAAAGTACAATAAAAATATATTATTTTACTATCATAGTATAGTAAAAGGATACTATACAAATATTAGACAGATATTTTATCTACTGTGAATGAGTTTCTTTCTACTGCATGTAGTAGTTAATCTACTTTTTGTCTTTTATTCTGTGGTTCGAGAGAATCCAACTCTTTTAGCTAACCAGTGTGAGTAGACACATATCTTCTAAACTTTTACCGTCTACCAACCTGCTACTATCGCAATTATTCAAATTTAATTAATTAATTAATTCTTAATTCGATATTATTATTTTGATTAAATAAAAAGTACAAAACTACAGTGTAAAATAACACTACTTGTTTTATTTCTCTATAACTTGGACCGTTTATAATAATGAGTACATATTAATAACTTAAAGCTCGTAACAGTTTCATTGGCTCCACAATAACTCGAGTGCTTCCGAAGTTTTCCAATCCGCAAGTTGCGGACAGAACACGAACTTGTACGAAGTTTATTTCTTCACTTCATCAGACCATAAAGCGATTTATGTTCATATTTTAAGTACATTGCTGTATACTTGTATACTATTTAATATCTGCACACGTAAAGTAATAAATATTTTAGATATTCTTTAAAGCCTTCAATTTTTAATAGCATTTTTTAAAAAACGAGGCTCCACTTTTTTAAATTTCATTTTAATGGATCGCAAACATTAATTTATTTATCATGTAGTAATAAAAACGTCTCAATTTACAAAAAAAATTGTGAAATACTTCTTTTTCTGCACTTTTATGTGAAATATGTATGACGTTTAATTATGGTGTTTTTAGGGTTTCGTGTCTCAAAAGGTAAAAACGGAACCGTTATCACTTTTTTGCCCATATGTCCGTTTGTCAAAACCGTTAATTTTTAGACGAAGTGAGAACTTATAATGAAAATTTATAGATATTTAATTTAAAAAAATAATACAAACATATATTTGTAGTTAATTTCACACAAAGTGAGTGCATACGCCCGCAAACTTAAGTTTATAAAATTTTATTATTGAAATTGGTATAGAAGCCTCGGTGGGTGAGATCAACTCGCACTTAACCGGTTTTTTAGTTTAAAGCAGAACCGACATAAAATAGAGTTGACAAAATTCCTTTTTATAAAGAAATCTTGCCTTCATTTCGCGCGGTATGTGATAATTTTCTCTTCATTTAGCCTCATCGAAATACTCGTCCGATACTGAATTCCTCGAAACGCCCAACCTTGATACGGACGAGGTGCAGTGTAAGTGAAATCAGAGATTTTTCAATAACTTATTCTAGGTTATACTTATAAGTAGTCAAACTTACATCTGATTTAGTTTGAAACATATTAAATTATAACTTTTTTTTTTTAAATTTTTTTTAATTTTTTTTTTTTTAATTTAACCTCGGTGTTAAGACACTCCGTTCCCCACTTTCTGCCGAATTCTGGAGGCACTGCGTGTTGAGTGGCAGAACTCAACGCCGCGCTTTGCCTCGACACCAGCGTTCAAATGCCACTCGAGAAATAAAATATTTAGTATTTTCATTCATTTATTCAAAACGCAATGAATTCTGTGGAAAGTTGGGAGAAGAGTATCTTAACACTAGGTTCATATACGGGATACAGCGTGAAGTTCGAAAAAAATGAAACTAAAAAAATAACGCAAATAAATAGTTTAATAATATTACACTACGGTATCTTCCTCGGTTAGATATTTATCGAGTTATTTCGAAAGGCGCCACCTCCAGTAAATTCAATACGTTTGCGTTCAGGCTGATGTAAATTCTCTAAATATTCTGAATTCTGTTGAACCAATTCTCTTTGCTGTTGACTTCAAATATATAAATATGTATTTGTTCCCATAACCGAACATACAGTAATTTTAATATTAAATTCACCCACAAATAGAAAGACTTTGAATCAGTTTTGATAACTAATGATACACACTGGTTTTGCTCGCTTAAAATACAAAATATCTAATATAATTGTAACCTATACGTCATTCTGATGAATAAACTATATTACTATAAAGTTTTATCTACATCCGTTTAGTAGTTTTTGCATGAAAGTGAAAGAAACATCGAACCTCACAAACTTTCACATTTATAATATATTATTAGTAGTAGTATTATTAATAGCATTTCTATGCAATTATGAACGAGTATGTCGTATAAATATTGCGAAGCGAAACATTTAAAGTTACTTTTAAGTTATGCTTAATTATATAATAATATTCTGTATTCCGATCTTCATTTTATAATAAGCACAAACTACTAAATCTTTAATGTTAACTCAACTTATAAAATTTTCTTTTATTCTACGATTTAAATGTTTGTATGAATTGACGGTTTTATTCCCAAAGTAAAATAAGCAAATCAGCTTCACTCTGTATCCCGCACACGGGCTTGTAGGCAGAGGGACACATCATACCCAACTTTCCGCCGAATTTTGGAAGCGTTGCTTGTGCAGGGGCAGAATTCAACGCCGCTTTTACCTCTACACCAGAGCGAAGCAATGGAATTATAAATTTAATATAAATATTTCATTTCCTCGAGTGGGGGTGCGCCACGTCTGGCGTCTGAATAATACAAAAATATATTTTAAACAAGTAGGCCTATTGAATATCTTATGAAAGTTCAGATTATAATCTATAGCTCATTTAGTTAAATCCATCTTCTATATCCTATTATATTATTATTAATTAAGACGTTTGTTCTATCGTCACAAAAATTACTAAACTTAGGTGAAATTTTACAAGATTTTACGAATGGGTACAATTTATGTAAATATTTCATATAATTTATCTAACATATCACCGGTTCAGTCTATTTATCGAGGCCAGTAGTGGCAAAGGGGCACAAAGTGTGACTGTAAACCGAATGCTTGTGGGTTCGATCCTCACTCGAGGAAATAAAATATTTATTTAAAATCTATATATATTGAAATAAGTCCACTCTGGTGTCGAAGGGTGGCGTTGAATCCCGCTACTCCATGCAACGTGGGGTAGGGAGTGTCTTAACACTAGGCACCCTGCTGAAATAAAATGTTCAAACTATAACCAAATATTGCAATATATGTATTTCTACACTTTAGATATGAAACATTTTGGAGAATTAATTCCAAAATGATCCAAATTAAGGCTGATTACTATTATTATAAAAATACATATAAATCTAAGTAAACAGTAGTTCATAACATGACATTTAACATATTGTTAACTTCTCTAGAAATTGATGGCAACTTTACTTAGCTCGAAATACTTATGCAACTTATACCGTTTCCAACATACTGGAGCGTAAACCTGCAGTGACTTGAAAACTTCGGCGCCGCTGCATCTCGATGGTTGATCGTTAACAACGAAATCTTTAATGTTTTACATTTCATTTTATCGCTTAAACTTTCTGATGTAAAGGAGAGCTACTTTTGTTTTTTTTTTTAAATCGTATAAACGAATAATATTATAATAAATGAAAGTTTTTCCTTTTCTTATCTATTTTACGAAGTAAAACATAAATTGTTATCGGAAATTTATACGTAGGTGTAGTTGGATTTGCATCTTCTATATTTATAATTTCTTTATACAATTTTATATTAATCCTTCAGTTTAAACAAATAAATCGTGTTTATATATTTTTTCGGAATGTAAATTTATACTCGTGATGCAAGGACTTCAAGCATGTCATTGTTAACGCGACACTTGTGGGTTCCCACCCGTGGGTATGTATTATTATTTTCATATTTTCAGTTATTCGCTCTAGTACCAAGGCAATAAGCGCAGTATTCAATTCCACTATTTCTGTCATAGCAATTTCTCACTAAAAACTAAAGTAAACAGTTCCCACTGCCTACTCATATGCAGGATACAGCGTGAAGAATATTTGTATTCATCATATATTACATCGTTACCACAGAAACGGTTTCTGATTGTATATGTAACAGTCGTATTTTATGGGAATCACAATTTTACATCATCAGTATGTAATGTTGTGAATACCATATCTACTTAACACGCAGCACCAAGTATCAAATATGTAAATACTTCAAAATGTTTTTATTTACTCTTAAGCTTCACGCTGTATCAAGCGTGGCGTTGAGTGGCGAAACTCAACGCCACGCTTTGCCTCGTTACTAGTGAGAAAATGAAAATATTTTATATTTCATTTCCTCGAGTGGAAATCGAACCTACAGCTTGTCGCGCTTATAATCGCGTGCTTGTGCACCTGCGCCACGACTGTTTCATTTACTATAACTATAAACTAAAAACAAAATTCTTATAATATATTAACTTATCTTCACTGATCATAAAAAACCTAAAGAACCCGTTTAATAAATACATTGCTTTACTTAGTATATATATGTTTTTATTTAGAATTTAAGTAAATATTTTATGGTAGAAACCTTTTAGTTGAACTATCAAGGGATACGAAATTACTTATTTAAATTTCACTTCATTTAATTTCAACCCTTAGATAGAAATGACGGTCTAAAACTTTCTATGTATACAGAAGTTACTTAAAATAAACATCTGTATAACTTTTTACACCAGCAAGTGTTTTTCTTCTGTTTTTTGATGTATCCGGCACATATCCGGGTAAAAGGAACCTAGTGCTAGGACACTTCGTTTGACGGAAATCAACGTGAAGTTATCAAATATTAATAAATAATAATAAAATGTATTTCTCCGACTAGGACTCGAACCGACAATCGTCGAGATATATTAATATGCTTGTGCCTCTGCACCACAACGGCTTCAGTATATTATTAAAATAAATATTGCATACGCTGACTTAGTTTGTTAACGTATTGCCTAAAGTTCGATATAAAATCAGTATTGTAAAACAAAGTTTGCATAGAGCCGTGAACGATCGATGTACTTTGCATATTTTAAAATGCATGTCGCCATTAGGTTTCCGTGCGGTTGCCAATTTTCTTTGTAGGGCGAAATTGGTATTCAACATGTGCTTAAGGACCATTATTTTAAAATATATTCTGTTTTGATTAGAACTTACCGTGTCTTCGCTTTCTTTTTCGGGGAAAATAGTGAGGAGCGGAGTGTCTTAACACTCGGACAACTTCGCCTACCTGCCAGCCTGATATTTTTTCTCGGTCGCTCATTAATTATACCTACGTTGGTGAAATATTAACTTGTAGTAAAATATTTTCTAATATAACTACATGTCTTTGTAATCTATAATCTTTCTAAGAAAATTAGAAAGATTATATTCTTCGATAAAAACATTAATTTGCAGCCATTTTCTTAATTTATTACGATCTTGATACACATATATACATACATTCAGATACGGTTGAATGTAACAATTGTATCTACTTCCTTTAAAAGATCCAGAACAGTAAATAGCAATAAAGAAGACATTTACAGCGATCAGAGTAAAGACAGTTTTCTTCAAAGGAATTCGAAGTAGGTTACAGTACATTTACCATTTTAGTTTCTTAGTAATTACTCTTTGAGTGTTGTGTTTACACCTGTTTGCTGAATCGTAAAAACACAAATGTATGGTGCGTTATTTGAAGGAATAATGGAAACAATCAAAGAAATATTTTATTTTCTCGCCTCTGGTAACATTGTTGCGATTTTCACCATATTTGTAAAAGACCACAGCCCAATAACGTCCATACTTAATAAAATAAAATAATAATGTAAGAAAATGCAATAGATATATAGTTAAAAAATATTATGAACAATTATTAATAAAACGTGAAAAAATATCCAAAATATTTATACTTAATTTTGGTTATAATATTATGAAGTGAATCTTCTTCTTCTTATTTGGCATTAGACACGGTATTTATTTCCAGGGTCTGCTTTCCGACACAATTTACTCCACTTTGCACGATCTTCGAGACCTCGATTAGTCCATTGATTATATCATGTCCTGCATCACGACATCCAGCCATCACTTCCTCAGACATCCGGGAGTCTAACACCAGACTAACATGACCTAAAATCTAACAGTACTCATTCAGAATATAATATTTTACGTACCATCGCGATTATAATTTAGTCCGGCTCCAGACATAAAAGGAATCCACCCTGAAGGTTCACCATCAAAAAGTTATTATTTATCGCAATAAAAGTTCTGACGCAAAGCAAGTAACACGTTTCGGGATTTGAAAGCGCAGTAAAAATGCTTTATGTACACGCGTTAAACGGACGCGTTCTGATTCCCGTCAGTCGTGGCGGTTCATGGCGGTTCATGGCTCTAATAAACTGGACACAGATACGAGGTGGACGTTTTTGATTGACGACAATCCCAAAAATTCTACAGCTACAAACTACTATGATCCACTATCTAAATGAAAAATGACTTTTTTTTCTTGTATTTATAAACTTTTTATAGGTAATTGTAGTTTATATATATAATATGTCTTAAAAGACCGGTTAAGTTCGAGTTGGACACATCGGGGCTTAAAGCTTAAGGGTATTCATTTCCAGATTAGTCGTCTTCTCGTGTAATCAACGGGAAATACAACTAATATAATAGTTAATATTTTGTAAGAAATTAACTGACAAATTTATGAAAATGACTCAGTGAAATTCATACAAAGCATTTATGCATCGATATGTATGTAACATATCGATGCATAAATGCTCGTATCTTTTGATTGTGTGGAATTAGATGCCCCAGTTTTTTCTTGCTTCAAGAGACCATACACTTGAATTTTTGATATTAATTTCAGCTATAAATTCAGCTACCTCCGCGTGATCTGAAGATAAATGATCTTGACGGCCAATAAAGTGATCCTATAAGAGTTTTTTTTATCTTTTAAAGAAACCCTAAAAATTAAAAAGATAAAGTGAAAAAAAAATCCTATCTATTCTTAAAAATCATGAAAAGGAGATTGTGAAAATTAATTGCTACAATAATGTTCATTATAACGTTGTCGTTCAATTTGTGGCCCATTTTGTCGGAGGCCTCCGAGAATTGCTACTAATAAGCGGTAAACTAACTTATTTTGTATCGTGATGAAGAAATACATTTAAAGCGGAAATTTTTATTTCTTATTATATCCTTGCTTCTAAAGTAGTGAGGTGGAACTTTTAATAAGATTTATGAAACTTAGCACAGAAAACGTAAAGGAAATTAGAGGAAATTTTAATCTTTGTGAAACAGACTTGCTGTGATATCATTTCAAATATATTATGTATATGTCACCGTAAGATTATAAAAATTTTTGTCCATAATTTTACTCGTGAAATTATAAAGTATCGAAAAATTGTAAACTTCTTAAGCGCTGGCCCCGATTGGTTGTTTTTTACAGAAAAATCGACTAATACGCATTGTGACCACAGAGCTAAGAATCTATGAAAATGTCAATAAAATTAAACTTTATTTATTATGTGACATAAAGTATGTTGTATTGAGAATTTTTTTTCGGCAGGTATACGAAGAAATAAGTACAATATGAAATTAAAATTATATTTATTAATATATAAATATATTTATAAGTATTTATTTAATTTGTTACGCACCTCGTCACCTTACTTTTACAACCGGGTTGGATCACGAATATGGGTAAAATAATCAATACGAAATTGCCCTAAAATAAAGCGATCTCGTGAACTAAACGAATTATACAACAATATATATATAGAGGATACCATACCGTTAATGGAGCCATCCCTTTTACTGGCCATAAAGGTTTACACAGACTCCGGTCACAGAAAGCTTAAATGTCGTTCACATCTGACTGTTAACATATGAACATTTTAGTAAGAAAATTATTTTATTTCTTTATCTTCCTTTGTCTCCTGTAAACATTATAATAATATTTTTTAAAGTAATTTAACAATAATAATTATTATTATTATAAAATTATATACAAAATTTTCGTTAATTTTTAAATGAGTTTAAAGTGAACATATCAATTGCTTATATTCTTAGCTGTGTTTAATGAAAACAGAGTGTCTTAACACTAGGCTCCCATGTTCCCTCTGTATTAATATATGCAGGACTTTCAGCGTGAAATTGAAAAAAATGCTTCTAATTCTCTACATCTAATAGCATTCTATAAAAAGCAGATTATATTAAATAAAAAATCCTTTACAATTTTAAAACATAAGTAAACGTAACTTTCAACGTAATCAGAAGAAGAAGCGTTCACCATTACACTGTACTCTATTGTTCGCAACATTTTAAACTATATCTTACAACTCTACAAGAATGCACTTTATACATAAAAGACTTTGGACCATTTAAAAATAACATTTGCTTAAGATGATTGATTTGTTAACTATTGTCGCAGTAGACTTTTTTATTTTTGAAAAAAATTAAAATATATATGTAATTACTTGATGTTTTACTAATAAACAAGATTTAAGTTTTTCTAATATATTATATGTAAAAAGAAAATATTTAAAATATTCACACTTTACAGAAAGTATTCGCCAATATATAATATATTCTCTAACTGAACAGCTATACGTAATATAAATATATGTAACAAATGTGACGTAGAAAGAGAAATGATCTATTTGTTTTATCTCCTTAATATACCACTAGAAAGGCATATCGAAGTGAGTCACTAAACGAAAACAACTATATTTGATATAGCGAAAATTGGTAGTGTTCAGACCACAAACACGAACCGGAGTTCTGATCGAACCCACAGAAGTCTGTCGACCACAACGCGCCGCTGACGTGACAGGACAAGCTTTGCGAACTTTTAAAGTGTTGCCTTCGTTCGAATTTACATCAAAAACAAAATGGAAAACTCATTATATACAAATATTGTAGTTTTGTTCTAGTTAATAGAGCTTAATATATTATAAATAAGAACGTAATGGCGCAGGCGCACAAGCGTGTTATTGTAAACACGACTATTGCGGGTTCGATTTCCACTCGGTGGAATGAATTATAGCTTATTAATATTTTCATTTATTCCAATTCCAGAATTACAAAAGTCCATAGACATTTCCAACTGTAATTTAAAACGTAACATACGAAAGTGCAAGAAGAAATGTAAAAGTAAAGTACTGAACTCAAATAATTCTTCAAAGGGAAAAAAAATTAAACTACCTTTGATGCATAACGATCTAGAACAACATCTTGAAATTTAACAAGGTGAAATATGACACAACAAAGCTTAATTATATTTTATTATGCTATAAAACATCTTTACTGTTATAAAGTGTTCGGGTAGAACTTTACTACAGCATCTTATAATTTTGCTCAACTTAAAGTTCTTGAAAGTATTAGAGCCTTATTTAACATTACAATTTACTATATCGATTTGAAATCCCAAAGAAAATGTATGTAAAACTCAAAAAAAAATTTTAAATCTATAAATAAAATATAAAACGTATTCACAATACGCTAGGAAGTCAAAAATCCTTTTCAGATACATTAAAAGCGGTCAATAGCGGCCGGCAAGGCGATCTTTATTGTATACTTTTTGACAGAATCCTTGCCGCACTCGCGTCAGTGGTCTGGAAACGTCCCGACGGCCCACTTATTTTTCTTTTACGGTAGTTACCAAATTTTTATTAAAGAATAGCAATTCACTGTTTTTATTCAACGAAAGCAAGAATTTTGAGATAATTTGGAAAGAATAGAATTCCCCTGGAAAGAATAGAATTCTGAGAATATATTTATTTTATATTTTACTATCCACTTTCAAAAATGAAATCTTAATACCTACATAAGTAAAAATGTAATATGTTTATTTATTTTATAACATTTAAAACTTCAATCTACAAAAGTAGAATTTCTACAATAAAATTAAATGAGTACAATACAATATCAACAAAGCAATAGAACTCTACAAAGTCAAACAAACTGTAGAAGCAAAAAGCTCCCTCGGGAAACGCGAGTGACGCCAGCGTGCAACGCCGTCTCGCTGTCCGACGTCTAGACGCTTCATTACCAAGCTATTGTATAAATTAAATGCTATCTATTCACTCTAAATGTTTCCTAGTCTGTCTGTACGACGACATGGAGACGTCACTGACACTGTAAGCACACAGCAGAGTAGGCAGAGAGAACCTAGTGTTAAGGTACTCTACTCTCTCTGCCAAATTATGAAGGCATTACATGTCGATTTGCGAAACTTAACGCCCCGCTTTGCCTCACCACCAGAGCAAAGAAATGAAGATGTAAATTGAAGTAAATACATTTCATTTCCTTCGTGTTCGGGATCGAACCCACAACCAATCGCGTTTACAGTCACACTTTGTGCCCCTGCGCCACGACTAGCCTCAATAAAAGTAAAAGTAAACATAAAACATAAAAAATTAATGATTTTTAATCTAAGAAAAAAATTATTTTCCGTTGTGTTTAGGTAAATGTACATCTCATCACAATCGACTCATGATTCTTTTCAGGAAATGGTTGAATATAATATGACGACCCTTAATAGAAAAACTTTGATAACCCAATGGACCCTTGAATCCTTCGCAAATATTTCTTGTATTAAGAATATTGACCCATATTTTTCTATTGTATCCTGTACGTAGCATGGTAGTCAAACGAAGTCTAGTGCTTCTGACTTTCATATTTAAGTAGCAGAACTCAACGCCGCGCTCTGTCTCCAGACCAGAGGCGCAGAATACACGAATTATTATCCAATTAAATTCTATTCAATGGTATCTTAGATAGATTAGATTGATTGATTGTTCCCAATTTCAATAGCTACAAACTATTGCATTACTAACTGGCAATCTCCAGATATTGATTTGATGTAGTTAGTGTCTCAGGTGTCAAAGGTTACTTACTGTTACCGAAGAACCTAATTTGATTCGAGTAATTGGAATATTTATGTACCAATTTATTTCTGATTAATCATAATTATATTTAATTATCTTTAAAGATTATTTTAATAATGGCGGTTTTCCAGAAAAATTATTTAACATCTTCATAAACCAAACTGAACGACATTTAAAGTATCTAATTTTGTTGAAATTTTCATTGTAAATAAGAATTAATAGATTTTAATAAAATATTACAACATATATATTTTTAAGAATTAGACTCGTCTAATATAACTCTACATTATTAGAATGGAGATTCTATGAATAGCCTTTACATTGATATAATAGAAATATTGGTCCTTTACATTCTATGGCTTTACCTATTGTCTGATTCTTGATATTCTTTATTTTTTACATAGAATTTATTATTTGCTATGATTTATATGAAAAATATTCACTTGACTTTGTCTTGGTGCCAGAGCTTAAATAACAATTCATTCCCCGAGCGAGGATCAAACCAACAACCATCGCGCTACAGTGACACCCTTGTGCGCCACAATAGACTCAAATTGTAATTATAATTTCATATTTTGATAAATAATAACTACTACGTTACTAGAGTAAAACTAAGTTTTGATTTCAGCGTGTACCTGAAAGATGACTTTGCTGTTCTACAATATTTGGAAGCAGGTTTTAACAGGGTGAGCATTCTTAACTATTATATAGTTTCAGATTTAGTTTGTTGATTCAATTAGTCTAGTACTGTATTGTATATTTGCTTGTATTAAATATTTACCCTTTTAGTTTTTTATTGTCAGTGTCACGGTATATACCGCTCACAGTAGTGTAGTCAGAGGGAACCTAGTGCCAAGACACTCTGTTCCCCATTTCCCCGTAACTTAACATCTATAATTCAATACACATTTTTATTATCAAACACATTTGATTTTATTTAAAGAGAATTATAAGAAATTTTTTCAATGTAGCTATTACTAATATTACTAAAGGTTGACTATATGAATGACATAAATTTAATTGGGTTGAATTAATAATACTATATTATATAATAGTGCGTTATTTAAAAATACAAATACAATTTCGTATGATCTCGATTTTATGTTTCTACAACAATCAACTCATTTACGCTGTAAATAATCTGGGAATTTAGTGTTAAGACACTCCGTTTCCATTCTCCTCCTCATCTCCTTCACTTCATTCATCTCCTCTTTCCGCCGAATTCCGAAGCGAGCTTCGGACTGACTAGTCTCAATATTAAATGATTATTACAATAGGTTGTCGAGTTCCAGTTGCTTAAAAGCTTCACGCTATATCCCGCACACAACAGAGTAGGCAGAGCGAACCTGGTGTTCCAGTTGCCATTTAATATATAGCTCAAAAGTTACGAACTTGCTTCCTGTTTTACCTCGTCCTAATTTATAGCGAACATTGAGGGTCTTTACGCGTCACAAGTTTGTTGAGTAAAAGGGTGGTGACTAGTGACTAACCGTCAAAGTCGGTAGAGTAATTATAATATATAAATAGTTCGGCTTTTATAAATTGATGTCAGTCCTGAACTGGTGTGACTGTAACCGTGACGGTAGTAGGTTCGAATGTCTTAACGCTAGGTTAGGAGGGTAGAGTGTAAAGCTAAAAATAATAAGTTACAATTGTAGTTGCATATTTAAATGATGTAGACTTAATGATTTATGCAGCAGAAGTTTG
>JBAIZZ010000237.1:7286-57146 GCA_037355905.1 Heliconius aoede | reverse complement strand
AAATCCAGTGGATTTTTGAATGCAACGTATACCTAAAAAAAACAGTCCTAATAATTTCTCACCTCTGGCCATAACGAATGGACAGTCAGCCTGTTGTCGATAGCCGGCGGTGGCAGCTCCACCTCGTCGCGGGTGACCTCTGCGGGCGGCGCCACTCGCGCGCACCTCTCCTCCTCCATTTTGTCAAAGCCCGTCTCCACTGCATCATAGAATTCGTCGTCTGGTAGCGTTGAGTGTGGCCCTTCCTTTGTATCAGAAAAAAAATTTTTAGGAATAACGATTATACCACTTATATTAGTTTTTATCGAACAATTTTAACAAAAAAATCTATTTGACTGACTTTATATAATTTCTTTCTAAACAATAATAATTTTCTGAAGAATCAGGAAAAGAATCTTGCGAAAAATGTAAGCCATTTAATATATATTTTTAACTTTGTTTGTTTCTATAAATATAGTGGTCAATAATTGATGCACAAACACATTCTGGTAAGAAGAGGTAGCGCGATTTGCATTGTAAATTTATGTATTTGTAATAATATGAATAGGTGTTCACTTTATTATCTAGCTAAAGTGATATAAAAAGAAAACTATTTAGTATAAATAATATACATGAAAATGACAAGCTGAAAATATATTAGATTATAAAACACACATCACGTCCAATTAACGTAATATAAAATGTATTTATAGAACTATATCCTAAACGTATGACATTATTGTGACACTAGACGTTTTTAAACAATATGGTCTCATATTATAATTTTTTCCTATACCTATTTTTAGTAATAAATTTACTAAGTATAGTTAGAAAGTGGGTAATAGGGTCTAACTTAAGGTTCCCTCAGCCTATCCCGCGGTGTGCGGGAAACATTGTGAGGATAATTAGATTTTTTAAAGTATTATTTACATATTTTCATAAGACTAATAAGCTAATTAGAATTCGAGGGCGCTCTATATAGTATGCAATAAAAATCACAAGACCGAGAGCTAATAAAATAAAATATGCCAGATAAGACCACGTTGCACAAAGTAAACGAGATTAACCAAGATTTAGTTAAACAATAATCATATTATACAAATAGAACAGGAGAATAAAGGAAAAGTTGACAAAGACCAAGAATATAAAACTTAATATAAAAAGACTTATCATAAAAGTAAATATGTAATTTGTAGTTCTAAAACCATAAAAAAGATGATAACACAATTGTAAAATAAGTGAAATATCACATATAATAGCAATTTTTTAACTTATAAACAAAAAATTATAAAATACCTTATGTTAGTGAACCTTTACATTAAAGGAATCTGTCGTCTTCTATATAATTATTGAGGCAAAAAAGGAACGTGATCATGCAAAGGAAGAGGGAACCTAGAAACATAGTGTTAAGACACTCCGTTCTTACACCTCACCTTTCGCCTAATTCTGAGGCATTGCATGTTACACGGCGGAGCTCAACGCCGCGCTTTACCTCGTCACCAGAACGAAGAAAATGAAAATAAAAATTATTTCATTTCTACGAGTAAGAATCGAATCCACAAAATGTTGCGTTACAGCCCTAGGCCACAACGGCCTCACAATAACGCATTATTGACTAGAATGAAAATATCGCTATTTATCTTCCCTAGATTAAAAACAACTATAACATAAACCGCCTTAATCACTCTAAAATGAAGAAGAAGAAAATAGTGACCACAATTAGATAAAAAGTAATAAAAAATATTAATTAATTCCACGCGACGCCGCGCTAACCTACATAGCATTCCAATAAGGACAACACGTCGTGTAGAAACAAATTTCGCCTATTGCGTGAACGTTGTCCGACGGACACTAAATGCTTTCTGACGCATAACAATTAGATTTCTTCATATTTAAAAAAAAAATTTCAACATTTTATATTGAACAAAAAAAAACATATGATTATTATTATTTGATTATAAAATTTCTCTTCACTCTCTTCACCAAAGTCTACATAAGATTTCAAAATGAGTGACGTAATTTCCGAAATTCCGAAAACGTAATAATTAATACATTTGTAATATTTAGTAAAGCAAAGTATATAATGTAGAGCAGCGACATGAGTGTTTGTTTATCGTATTGCTTCCGGCGCAGTACAACAATAGTATGAGCAATCGAAAATTCCCGTAGATATTTGAAATTATAATTAATTTTATAATAACAAATAATAAAAACTATGTTACACACTGCATATATAGCCATAGCCGGAGAGTCGAAGTAAATATAATGTTAAGACACTCTATCTCTACATAAGTTATTAAATGAAACTATAGAAAGAAGCGCTACGACATAAAATAAAATAACATAACAGTTTTATAAGATAATATTATATTACAATCTCTCCCTTTACAGGTAATAAATGAAAATATCACCATAGAATAACTAATACAAAAAAAGGTACTAGTTCGTGTAATATGGATGAATAACATCAAGATATTTTACCTTGTTAACATTCTGAAACAGGTAGGTACATTCCGTTTTACAATATAAGACGTTTCAGGGGGTAGGCCGCCACGTGACGTCACCGCCACACCCCACGACCCATCACGGCAATTGACATGTTCGATCACCACCAGCGACTACTTCTGACTCGATTTGTACTGATCAAATAATATTTTAAAACTATTTTTATTTTTCCAGTGGGAATGCGAACCTACAATCAGTCGTGTTTACAGTCACAAAGGCCTCATAATGTATACAATTAGATAATTTCATAAAAAAAAAACAAAATTGAGTAATAAGCTTAGAAAAAAGTAATAATCATGCAGTGAAAGTGAAATTAGAATGGTGAACGTGTTAGCCGACGTATCTACATACATGCATACATACATGGATACACACATAGATACCACCTAATGTATATTTAAAAAGTTATTTTGCAATTTCGTAATCAGAATTAACGTTAGATAATATAGAACATAATTGCAAACAAAGAATGTAACAGAACAAAAACCAACATTATGATAATTATGCGGAAACTATTTTTAAGAACAAACTATTTCAATTTGAAGGATACAACGTGAAGCAGAAAAAAAATGGGAAACGTATTATCTAAACACTACGTCTAACCTGCTATAAGTGGGATACAGCGTGAAGCTATGAACTGTGAAAATAAAAACTTACAAAATAAATGAACATACAAACGCTAATATGTCGCAAATAGTTCCGTAAGTGCCACAACACAACCATACAATTTACTACGATAATCGGCAATATGGCACTTGTTGGAAAATTGAAGACACTACGAAGCTAGTAATTATAATATACGGACGTAATGTGAGTATTTTTTTCGCCGCCTCAAAACGGTTTTTTTTTTTAAATCAACATTTTTTTTTTCATTTTTTTCAGATTCACGCTGTATCCCACAAACAGCAGGGTAGGCAGTGGGAATCTCGGTGTTAAGACAATCCGTTCCCCACTTTATGCCGATTTCTGGAGGCATTGCGTGTTGAGTGGCAGAACTCAATGCCGCGCTTTGCCTCGACACCAGAGCGAAGAAAATGGAAATATAAACGTAAATAAATATATCACTTCCTCGAGTAGGAATCGAACCCACAACCGTCACGTTACAGTACACACCCTTGTGCCGCTGCGCCACGACGGCCTCATATATGGCCTCGGCCATTTACTTTAACAATTAATATACATAAAATACCAATAAAGTAAAATTTTACTATTTCAGATAGAATAAGACAGTTTACTATCGTCGCAAGCTGCGACGCAAAATGTGGGAACATGTACGTTCTAAGCAGGGATATTTTTTTTTTGGATTATTCCAAAAAAAAATCCTCCTATTTCCAAAAAGCGGGACATTTTCACGTCCGTCCTTCGGGGCACACAAGCACAAAAACGGTACGGTCATACTAGGCGCACATTCCGATCAGCGTAACGACCAAGCCAAGGTTAAGCGCCGTCGGCCACATCACTAATGCCGGTGTAAACAAAAGAGAACACTCAGTCTTTGTTCGGTTCAGGATGGAGAGTTTAACACATTAGCGCCGCCGAGCGCTGACGCAAGCGCGGCCGAGTCGATAATCGAAATTCAATCGGAACTGTGTTTGATACGAGTACATACAATATATTCACCGCTTATTTACCTAATATGGTATGATTGAAAGTATATTAGGCCGCGGCGTAGTCGGATAGTGTCTGAGTATTAAAATTAAGTTTATTTACTCTTTTGTCTATAGAAATAAGTAAGAAATTGTTTCTTACTTATATACTATACGAGTAATACATACATTACATTTTCTTAAATATGAAATTTCTAATTTATATATTTTTTTTACTTTAAAAGTACTGTAGATAAATGTAATGTACAAAAAACACATAATTAAAGAATATTTTTTTTAAATTAAAACAAACGTTCATAGATTGAATTAGCTCAACACATGACAGTATTACATTTTGGTAAAAAAAAATCTAAAATAGCTAATCAAAAATAGGTCTATATACCGAGTGTCTGTCGTAATCGTCAAGGGTGGCCCGTCGCTATGACGTCACGGCGCACCCTCTGTTACCACGTGGATGGTAAATTGTTACATCGTATGACAAAAGGGCATCAAATATTGTTACGGCCTGACCTATTTCCGTAGGCCATCGCGAATTGTATAGTGTTTGTAAATTGTAAATGTTACCAGATTAAAAAATAAAATGAGATAAACATTTTCAGTTCTTTTTAAAGTGTCACAGACTAGTTTTAGAAAAATATAAAACAAAAATATTAAAATTAAAACGTAACTAGACTAGAATCTGTGCCTTTTAAGAAATCTTTTTACTTTTTCTTTAATATGAGATAGCGATTTATAAAAGGCTATTAAGAATATATAAAGAAAAGATAATTAAATTTAGACAATTATCCAGATACAGTCAGTTCTCGACTTACGACGGGGTTTGGTTCCACAGCTTCGAACGTAAGTCGGAATGGTCATATGTCAAATTTCATATAATATAAATTAATATATAATATATTATACAGATAAGTATATATTATACTACATACATAAATATTCATGAATTTTCTTTGAAAAATTTTCATGATTTTTTTTCGTCGCAAGTGCGAATAATCGTAAGTCGAGGTGGTCGGAACTCGAGAACTGACTGTGCCTTATTTACCATAATCTATAAATTATTGTATAAATACTCGAAGAACGAAGACAAATCGTTTGAAAAGTATTTACCAAAGTATACTCGATACTTTGCTACATATATATGACGTAGAACTATTATATGAAATGTAAATTTGAAAAAATAAAATGAATTTTTCATTTCATGTTATAATACAATACACATACTATGTGTCAACAAACGGAATAGATAATTGAAGGACAATGCAATACAAAACAATGTTGTTAGCCAGTAAAATTAAATTAAATATAATTTAACGAATGACTTACTGTGTTAAATTAACAAACAGAATCGTCGGTTCAATACGGAATAAGTTGAAACAAAGGTAATAAAAGTAAGAAGCTTAAATTATATAAATAAATACTATACAAAACACCATGAGGCCGTCGTGGCGCAGCGGCACAAGGGTGTGACTGTAACGTGACGATTGTGGGTTCGATACCAACTTGAGGAAATGAAATATTTATTTACGTTTATATTTCCATTTCCTCGCTCTCGTGTCGAGGCAAACAGCGGCGTTGAGTTCTACCACACAACACGCAATGCCTCCAGAAATCGGCAGTGGGGAACGGAGTGTCTTAACACTAGGCTCCCTCCGCTTACCCTACTGTGTACGGGATACAGCGTGAAAAGCTGATTTTTTTATATCTACAAAACCCCATCAATAAGGTTTTTTAATTAGTTAACAATAATTTTAGTTAAATATATAGTTCAACATAAGATAACCCACGGCAACGAGATTTGTTTGACCCTAACGTAATACTCGTGTGTTTAATTTAGATATGATGCAATAAACGAGATAATGTATTGAGAGTAAAAACAATTACACTAATAACTATTTAACTGGTATTATCTGAACACCTTAAATACCCAGGAAGGAACATAATAACACAACACTTTGCCTTGACCATAAACGTATATGTAGATATTTTCTAGACGAATCTATTCCTGAGAAAAAAAGAGGCAATTAATAACTACCCTACTGTACACAATACAACGTTAATAATATACGACTTATTAAAATATAGCCATAAATCAATATGCCAATCACGCGCTTTTACGCTCGCTATCAACAATTTATTTTAAGCTTATTCCACAAATGCTTACGCTTTGTAATTGTAAACAAGTTTATGTTTAATTGTTTAAATTAAGTTTCGAATTACATCGATAAAGCTTTAATATGATATTTTAGATATTTTTATATTATGTGGAAGGTGTATGAATATTATGACTGTTGATAAATGACATTTATTTATACAATAGACTCGAAAAATCACACAACTAAAACTACTGGCCGACACGAAACTTCGTGACGGCCATCAGCCAGGAGATCCTACTAATTTCCACTGGATGTGACATACGCAGTCATCGAGGTATCGACTCCCCGAGAAGGTTGGGATACGTGGGTGATTCTATCCTGACAAATTTCCCCAATTCTCTGTACCAAGTCCACACGCAAGCTGAGAAAGCGGGATCATCCAAACTTAGATCATCAAGTCCGCTTTACACAACAGCATATCACAGAGTCGTCAACGATGTATCCACTACTCCGATGCCGAGGAGGTCGCTATCGACAGGCTCGCTCACCGGCCAAAAGAGGATTTCACGACTGTTGTGGTGAACACACAACCGCAAAACGGCTATTTGATTCAGAGACGAGAAAGTAAGAAGAATATCAATAGTTTATTTAACCAGATGGCCGATTTGTTTCAGCCGGTGATTTTTAAGCATCTTTTACAATTATTAAAAATACATTTTTAACGTTACTTATTGTATTATTTATTATAAATATAAACTATAAAACTTTAAATATATTTTATTACACTTTTTTTTTAATACATATACTTTACGACATAACTATAATCTGTGCAAATACGACATAAAAACAATCAGTAGACATTAACATCCAATAGGGACTTCATACAGCCGTCGCATTTTGTATGAAACAATGATCGAAAGATAATACTTACTTATAGTTGTAATCGTGACCAGTAGATACGTACATACATATAAACGTTATTTGTTTTAAATATTATTCAGTTACAATATAAAGCCCTTGTACACTAGTTACGAATGCGAAGTGATTAGTCACTTAGTAATATCTCCACAAAGTAAGCATGGCCATAATAATTTAAATCTTTAACAGTACTATCACAGATCGGTTGACAAGTGGCCGACCTGAAGTTAGCTGTAGATGACTACGCAGATTTATTTTTAGGAATTTTCTTACTTTTGATTACTAGTATACTCTTCACGTGTGAAACATGCGCAAGAGTTCAGAAAGCTTAAGCTTGCGACCACGACTATACGCTGATGCTGACAGTAGTTAAACTCAAGTACAGACTTGAGTCAAATATTGACCTTAAGCCGTAAAAGGTAACCTTGTAATTAACTAATTAACTGACAAAGATAAATTCAAGCCACCTAAATGCCTTTAAGACGCTGATGTAGCGATGAACTAAATATAATAATTCTCAGATTTAACCGGCGAATTACGGGCTTATGTGAGACTTAACAATGTAATCCTCATTTTTAAACAATACTCAATGGCATGGGCGAACGAATAGGGAGGGAGAGTGTTGGGGGGGGGGTCCGGGCCCAATCTAGAAATAGACCTGTGCTCACCTCAGGAATTTTATTAACAATAAATTTGCCCTTAAAACTTAAAAAAATATATATTTACACGAATATATCTGTACAAAGCTAAACCCCAGGAAAAACTCCCTCTAGAAAATTTCATGACCAGTATCTGTTACTTTACATTACGTAGACAAGTCGTAAAAATAATATTTATTTAGAAACTAACGCAATTTTTTTATTACTATGATTAATTAAAAAGAAAAATTGAGATATTAAGTAACGTTGGCAAGAATTATTATTAAAATGTAGCAACAACATGATTAAGATAAACTTTTAATTGTATGTATTTATTTTATAATTTAATAATTCGTTTAAAAAAAACTACAGAATTAAGGGTTTTCTGGATTCATCTTTTTAATTTATTAATAAATATTACAAAATATAATTAAACTCCTGTCGACAAAGGCGAAGTGCCAGAAACCAGTTCAAAGGAGGAGATCGGGTTACTCTTGACGAGGCGATGCATGTTTAAAGTCACCTTAATGTGTTAAACAAGATTACACGAAGTGTAAGTGCACTGCTCCATTTAGAAACTAGAGCTAAATTAGTAATAAATTAACTTATTAATATAAGTACAAGTTTTTTTTAGCTTCACGCCGCAAATAGCAGGGTCGGCAGAGGAAATCTACTAGTGTATCAAACTAGTGTTGAGACTTTCCAAATAAAACACTTCTGTACCACATTTTTCACCGAATTCTGGATCTCAACGTCCCGCTTTGCCTCGACGCCAGAGTAAAGAATTGAAAATATTAAATAATTCATTTCCTCGAGTGAGAATCGAACCCATAACCTGTAGCGTTTACTGTCACACGCTTGGGCCCATGCGCCATTACTGACATTATTTCTTTAAGTGACAGTATGGTCTAAAACAGATTTTTAAAAAATTACGTTCACGCATTCCCGCATATGGCAGGATCGGCAGAGAAAACCTAGTGTTAAGGCACTCTGTATAAAATAATAAACTATATAATAACAATACATGCAAAAAAAACTGATTACAACATATAATGTTCACAATTTCATAAATATGCAATTTTGTTGCAATTATTATTTTCTAATTACGCAAGAAAATATGAAATTTTCAATCTCTATACAAGTACAGATACGATAAATTTATTTCATACATTATATTATATATTGGAAAATCTGTGACTTTCAAGATGCAATCCACTTACTTTCACATAATACCATGCTATGATATAAAAGAGTAAAAAGAGAGACCATACGGTGTGGCACTTCGTTTTTTAGGTCACGACGGCGTAAACCGGCTGCTATACATAAGTAGTATTCGATGCTTCCATACATACCGTTCCAACTTCGTTATTGACCGTGAACTTATCAAATCGCACTGATAACAATATTATAATATTATTTTATAGTTTTATTATTTGTTTAAAAAAAGAATTCAATAAGCCGTTTTTTTAATACAAGTTGAGATTTAGTATTTAAATAAACCGGTTAATTAGATCCAATTTAACGGGAAATTGGAAAGCAATGACCACTAAATTGATATTTACGAACGAATATCGACTTTTTATAAACTAAAAAAAATAACACATTATAGATATCTTTAAATATATCTTTAATTTATTATATTTATGTGTTAGCTATATATACATCTATATATATAATGTACAGCTTCACGCTATGTTCCGCATATAGCAGGACCAGCAGAGGGAACCTAGTATAAAGATACTCAATTCCGCACTTCCCGCCAAATTGTATAAGGCATTGCGTGTTTAGTGGCGGGATTCACCTGATTCACATTCACCACGCCTGGCCAGACCTTGCCTTGTTGCCTCGAGTTGGGATCAAACTGCCACTGCACCACGACGTCCTCAAATATACTACAGAGAACGTTGAAAAACGCTTTATAATAAAAAGTTGCAAAGTGACATTTTTCCTGACAACGGAAAAGAGGTAATTCGATAAAATGTAGCGCTCTATACATCTTATAGATTTGGTTTGTTTTACATTACATTTATTTTACCTTCACGCGCAAAATTACCTAGTGGCAGGTAATTACTTAGGGTTAAGACACTCCATTCCCCACTGTCCACCGAATTCTGAAGGGATTGCGTGCTAAGTGACGGAATTTAACGCCACGCCTTTTGACACGTTACAAGAGCGAGGAAATTAAAATATTTAACATTTAATTTTCTCGAATTAGAATCGATCCCACACCCTGTCGCGTTTACAGTCCCACTTTTGTGCCGCTGCGCCAACACAGCCCTTGAGACTTATTATTTATCTCAATTGATAGAGATAAATATTTCTATAAAGAAGTCTAAAAATTCTAAGAACATCAACACGCTATAAAAAGACTTAAAAATTATGTTACATAAATTGAGAATAAAGATTATTCAGAAAACGATTTTAAAATAAAATATACATTTTTTACGAGCATAGAGACTATTCTATATATGATTAAAAGTACATAAATTCGACGCTCGGTCCTTAACCGTAACATTCTGTCTAATGTATTAATATACAAGCCATCATAGAAATTTCCATCGATACAAAGTATTATAGTAAAGTTATATACACTCTTTGTACGACGCAATTATTCCGTATCTCTTATCAAGAAGCCGCAGTAAGGTTATTCTATAAATTGAAAGTGACGTAGAGCTATCACGAAAACAGACTGTTCAAATTCCGATGAGTTTAACTCACATGTGTATGCATGATTCAGTGAGATTCAAAGTAACAACTGAATTTTTTTTATTATTGAATGTTAGTCATTTTAAAGTAGGTACTCTTTAAATCGATTTTTTTTAATTTGTCGCTGTATCGTGACAATAGCAGGGGTAGGCAGAGGAAATCTGGGAACCTAGTGTTAAGACATTTCGTTCCCCACTTTCAGCCGAATTCTGCGGAGGCGTTGAGTGTTAGAAATCGTACTTTCACGTCAACTCAATAATTCTATATTCTAAATTTTTCATTCTGAAATTGGAATCTACAACTAAATTGGCCCAAAATTCATCCACTTCATAAAAGAACGAGACTATTTACAAAATAATAATAATCTTATTATAAATAATACAAGTAAACGCAGAAAGAACTTACGAATTATTATTCAAAAACGATTTTATGTAACGTAGTGAAGTACTTTACAATCATCACACCGTGCTATAGTTTAAAAAGAAATAATATACTAAATCAAAACAAACGTTGACTAATGTACTGTGTAACCTCAATGACGAAGGTAGACGATTCGGTTTCCAAAGAGGTCTGCATGAGGTCGACCATCGAACTATAAACTCACCGACAGACGTTCAATATGTTCAAGATATGCCACAGTGTGTGAACACATCAAGAAGACATTAAGATATTCCACGAAACCCGCTTATCATTTTATCATTATGATTCGAATTGGAATATTGACATGTGATGATCGCATTATCTACATATAAAGTGGACAATCTATAGAAAAATTACTGGTCATAAACTTTAATTACCATAAAAAAAAAACATATAATTCAAAAGTTTATTCTCTATTATATTTTTTAAACTAAACTATCCTTAATTACTATATATACTTATTTTTTTAAAAAAAGAAGTTGTATTTTTTTATAGTAAATCCTATTACTTTTATGCCGCATGTGATACAGTATACCTAATCGGGGCAGGATTAAAAAGGGTAATGATCTACCCATTCTGAATGGGTAAAACTTTGTAATAAAGAAAATTATAATTGAGGAGAGTGGGCTATTCTCACATTTGAACCTGTATTCACCGTATTTCTAGTATATGTAACGTATAAAATTCTCAGGGGGAAATTAAAAAAATTTAATTTTCCCACTGAGAATTTTAAAAATTAGAGAAAAATTGTAAAATTTAGAGAAAAATTGTACATTTTTCATGTATAGACAAGTTCTCATTTATACGGATTTCTTTTAATTTTTCATCATTATATTAATTAAAACTATCGAAAACAGATGTGCTCAATCAAACAACGACTCACCTGACGCTGGCATTTTTTGAATATTTTAAATTTCATTTTATATACGGACTAAATAAGTCCACTTACACGGAACACGCACAAAAAATTATATCACAAGCACAAAATCAAGATAAATATATCCGATAAAAAATATATCCGAAACCGCGAAAAAATAGCGGGAAATTAGATATATATATATATATAAATACGAACGGTAAACGCGTCCGTCTGTCCGCTCAGCTTACCACTAGTGGCCGAACTACTACAGTAAAGTACTGTGGACTGTAGAATAGAATTGTATATGTGTAGCGACTGCCACCGATAGCGCGGGGAAAATTATTATGTACACAAACTATAAATATACCGCATGTCTTTTCTCTTGAATCGTGTTTATAGTTAACTTTTGTTTCATACAACTTGCGACCTCGTAGTTTAAGGCATGATTATACAACTGTAAACGCGACAGTTGTGGGTTCGAATACCACTCGAGGGTATGAAATAATTAATATTTTCATTTTCATTAAAATTTTTCATTAAAAGATAACCCTGCGTTCTTATAAAACAGTGATATATTTGAAGTAAAACGTGAACTCATTGTACAAGTTTTGATATAAGTCTACACAATCCATCGTGATTCCGAATTTGTAATTGGAGAACAATAAATAACAAAATATCTACTCTGTTATATTCCTATTGTTCAAAATTAAATTCAGTTTATTTAAATAGAAATAGATTTTTTATCTTATTGTACTTATTGTTTTATACCCCCTATAAAATGTCGACGAAAAAATTTTACACTCAAACAATTCGCATGTCTTTTTCCGGACTGCTAAGGGAGGGTTATTTTCACGCTGTATCCCGCATAGCGCGGCAGGCAGAGGCGGCAGGCAGAGGCGGCAGCCTAGTATTAAGACATTCCGCTTACCACTTCGCCCCGAATTCTGCATTAAGCAGGGGAACTTAACGCCGCGCTTTCCTTTGACACCAGAGCGAAGATATAAAAATATTAAATAATCCAATTTCTCTAGTGGGAACCCAACCCACGTGTCGCGTTTACGGGCCTCACATTAAATCAATAAAATTTATTTTCAAAAAAAATCTATAAATTGAAATATTGACATATGTAATGTGGAACTTACCTCGTGATCTGGTCCCGGTTTCGAAGCTAGTCTTGCCTCTGTTAATTGATTTTTTAATGCCCTACGAGAAAAAAAAATACTTTCAATGTGAAGCTTTACGTATCGTTTATTATTCAAATCAATCTGTTATATTATATTAAATTTATAATAAAAAAAAAATATTTATAAAAATTATAATAATACTTTCATTGTTATGTCAAATTTCGCATGTGAGAATATTATACAGAATGATTTTTGGATGGATAGACAAATTGATACAGGTGATAAGAGGAAGTTATTTCCGGCTAAAACTCTGAAAACTTACTATTTGCAAGATATGGCCATTCAAAAAAAAAAACATCTAAATAACATAATGCACAATGAAATGCATAAAAAACATACTCAAACTATTAGTAGTTTTCAGTTCTCTGATGTTTGCCAAATTCCATTATGTATATTAATATTAATCCGACAGAATGTAGTAGTTTTTTTGTTTATTGAATGACAAAGATTGAAAATGTAATATAAAAAAATATTCAATATATGGTGACTCACATATAAAGCTCCTCAGCCTGCCTCGCCTGTTTCTCCCTGCGTTTCAACAGTTCCGCGCAGTTCTGCGCCGCCAACACTGCGGCCGAGCACGTCGCGCGGAATGAGGCGCTAGTGGCGCGCACCTCTTCCGTATGCCGTTTTAGATCTACACCTGGCAGATGTTACTTGATTTTAAAGGTTTTATAGGAGCATCGGTTTATAAATTATTATAATACAAAACATTGGAAAAATGTAACAAAAAAATATGTAAAATAAACAAATTAATATTTATTTTTTTGTGAAAAAAACATTTAAGATTATACTTTTTTCTTAATAGTCTATGCAACTTCGTTACCATCTGATTGGTAGCCTATTATTTAAAGAGCAATTATTCCATAAAAATAAATACAGTTTCCAAGTTATGTAATACTTCAGCACAAACCTTTTAAAATGTTCCAGTTTCTTTGAGAAAAAAAAAACTAAAATTATCTATACAAAAAAAACATAAACAGCAACATATATTACCATCAGCTAACTTAACGGCGTCAATAGCTTCGGTCGCTTCGCTCACATCGTCCAATATTTGAGGATATGAAGACACGCACATATCGAAATAGTTCTGTAGTTGAACAGCTTGCTTCGAGAGCAACTCTGTGTATGTTTCCACTTCTGCGATCTTCTCCGCGAGCCGACGTGACGTTCGACCTGCGCAAATTATATTTTTATTTAGCTTCACGCTGTACCCCGCACATAGCAGAGGGAGCCTAGCGGTAAGACACTTGACTTCCCACTTTCCGCCGAATTTTGGACATTGCGAAGAATAGTGGCGGAACTCAATATTTTTTTTTTTATGGGAGAGGACAAGAGAGAGCGTTCTAAGCCGGGATCACACGGCTGACTTCACCAAAGCGAAGAAATTAAAACATAAATAAATATTTTCTTTCCTCGAGTGGGAATCGAACCCACAACCAGTCGCGTTTAAACACTCGTGTCCTGCACCATGACTGGCTACAAGTACCTGAACAGATATTTTGTGCAAAAAAAAATTTTTTTTTAATTAAAGTAACATTTTATTTTACACACAACATGCACACAAAAATCTTCAGACTTTATTTACTTAAATAATAATCACACAATTTTCGAGTTCTTTTAAAAGCATAAATTATTATTTCAATATTTCATATTACCATGTGACCCTGTTGATTGTAAAGACGTAACTGAACCATGTCTCCGCAGTCCACCACCATTAGAACTGCTATCTGAGTTAGTACCATACCCTGATTCAACCTATAAAAAAAATAATATATTTTTAAATTACATATGTTGAGATGGTTGTGTTGCAGCAACACACATTGTCCGAATGTAAACGCGTCAGTTCCGAGTCGATTCCCACTCAGGGTAGTGAATTATTTATATCACCTGGATCTAGACAAGACATAGCATTGAATTCAACCACATAACTCACAAGGTCTTGGTCTCACAAAATCGAGTCGAAAGTGTGTGTTGAGGACATTGCGCCTGATTTTGCATGTGGACGTCTTTTAATTTGGTACAAAAAATATAGTTATTAAAAAAACTTTAGTGTGTGAAAAAATCACAAAAAGCGAGACCATGTCTCACCCATTCAAGACACTTAAATTTTGGGCAAAAAATCTGGCAACAGTGTATGCATAGCATAGCATAGCATAGAATTTAGCCACACAACATGCACTGTTGCATGAGAGGCCGTCATGGCACAGTGGCACAAGGGTGTCGTGCGTAAACGGTTGTGTGTTCGATTCCCACTCGAGGAAGTGAAATATTTATTTACGTTTATATTTCCATTTTTCTTCGCTCTGGTTTAGGAGTTCTGTCTGAGTTCTTTTAAAAAAAGATTTTTGCATCAATTTACATATGAGCACAACTACAAAAACACACAAATAAAAAAGATATCTATATATGATATAATTTGATCTTGTCATTAAATGGATTATGTGACTCATCATTTAGTATTTAATCTTATCAAGAATTTGTAAGTAAGCTGATTATAAATGTACTGTGTTACATATAAATATGCATATGAATAACTGGTATTTTAGAATTTAAATAATATATAAATAGGGAAAACTAAGTAAAATTACATACATTATTAACTAATATAAGTTTAAATCCAATCTCTATTTAATCTTTATACAAGTTTTAGTAAGTACTTTAAGTCACTTACCTTAAATGATTCCAAGACGTCAATCCATTGCTGTTTCTCTTCTGGATTTGTAGCTCTTAAGTACCAGACACAGTCATTTACCGACACATCAAATCTGCAGTCATCAAATTCATGAGGCTGAAATATATATTATATAATGTTATAACAAATCCATTACAAATTATTGTGCTATAAATAGATAAAATATCTGTTATTTCATGTGGCATAAAGAAACTACTATAGTAATATAAAAAAGAGGTTCGTAATTGTCCTACTTGTAATTGAGTACAAACATAGCTACAGCAATAAAATAATCATTCTTTTATTGTAGTTCATTGAGTAGTTTATGAAAGATATAAATTTGTACAAGGGCAAATTAATATTTTTAGTTTTTACGTTTTTTTTTTGTCTAAGTACTAAACTAGTCATAAACGATAATGTATTCATTCACCTTCACTTTAGCTTTTTTCAAACATAATGCTCCACGACACCCAAGATTGCTTTCCAACTCGCTTTTGTAGTAGGATAACGTTGAATCCTTCAAAACAATAAATCTATCCTGCCAGCCATGAATGTAGTTAGTCCATTTACTTAAATAGCCACGAAGTTCTTGTGTACTAACATCTTCTAGATCTGAATTATCACTCACAGTTAAATTTTCATCCGTCATATTTGAAACGTAAATTCGATCAAATATTTACAACAAAACAAAATAAAAGTAATACACAAACGCACTACACCTACAAAATAGTTACACCCACAGATGCAAAAGTGTTTTGTTTTGATAAATCAAGTGACAACAATAAAAGCTATGGTTGCGTTTTACCCAGGAAGGATAAAATTTCGAATATATGATTAAGATTAATTTTATTTAAAATATTAATAAAATAAAAAATTTTATGTATCTTAAATTTATAAAAATATTAATAAATCTTATCATGCGGCTTAAAATCAATGGTATGTATTTAATATATCTTATAGTCTGTGTAAATTAGGAAAACAGAAAAAAACTAGATTGATCACAGATCACATTTCCGATTGGTAGATATTACGATACCGCCAAAAATGTTTCTTACTGACCAATGAAATTGCTACTATACGCAATTTCCGTTCAAAATGGCTGACAAAACTATGCCTATATTTGTTCCATCTGAAAAACCTTTAAAAGTAGTAAAATGGAAAGTTAAAGAAGGTGCATTTGTGTCTCATGGTCAAATATTATTTTTATATAGCGATTCGTCAGGCAGAAGTAGTGAAATTAAGAAATTTAAGTCGACACGCGCTGGTACTATTGTATGCATCAAGGTGAAAGAAGGAGACGTAGTAGAGCCTGGGTAAGTGACGTCATATATATTTAGATACTTTTAATTGCCCAAATACTTTTATAATTACAACATGATTTAATTCACAGTGCTATTTCTTGTGGAACAATATTCAAATTATAATAAATAGATCATTAAACGATACTGCTTTTATGCAAAACATTAGCTTTAAAAGTACTATTTGTAAGCGCGCCAAAACAAGGTTGTTGTCTTAAGTCTCAACAACTTAATACTTAAATTCACTCTATTTATTTACGTTTCAGAGTATGCATTGCGGATTTAGAAGGATGTCGCCATCCTACAGTCATGAAAGATATGTGTGCCGAATGCGGTGCAGATTTAAGAACCGATGAGGTTCAAAAACACGATGCAGCAGTTGTTCCTATGGTACACTCTGTGCCTGACCTAAAGGTACCAATTATTTTGATCTACAAGTCTGTCCTAAAATTAAAAATATTTTTAAAAGTTTCTTATTAATTATTTCTAACACTCATCAACTATTAATATATTTAAACCAATAAAGTGTTTAAATTTATTTTACAGGTGTCTGGAGAATTAGCCCAAAAATTGGGGAGGGAAGACGCTAATCGATTATTAAAAGATCGAAAATTAGTACTTCTTGTGGATCTTGATCAAACATTAGTTCACACCACAAATGACGACTTACCTCCCAACTTGAAGGTAATTTAAATAATCTCTTGTATTTATTAAACATTGACAGAAAATGTGAAGGTCAACTACACATACATTTTATAATAATAAAAAAGATTATTATTATTAATGAAACATTGCATGTTGAATTATGCAAGACAATGCCCACTGCTCTAAAGTCACCTCACATTATAAATTATGTCTATAGCCTCACATTATATTTTTAAATGACTTTATTTACAGGGTGTACTACATTTTTTCTTACGAGGTCCAGGTAACCAGGGTAGATGGTGTCATACAAGGTTAAGACCTAAAACAGAGGAGTTTTTGGAATCTGCTTCACAGAACTATGAATTACATGTCTGTACATTTGGAGCAAGGCAATATGCTCATGCCATTGCTGAGTTATTGGATCCTCAGAAAAAATATTTTTCACATAGAATATTGTCGAGAGATGAATGTTTTGATGCTAGAACAAAATCTGCAAATTTAAAGTATGTTATCTTATTCTTTGATACTTCAATCTTAACTATAATTATATTGAGTTAATCTATACAAAATAATACAAAATTACAAAATGTTAAAATATTGATGCAAATGTGATGCAGTTAGGCAGCATCTTTAAATAAAATGGGTTATGGGTTCAATTCAGTTTAGCATGTAGCTGAAAAATCAGGCAAGAAATGTTGCATTAAATTCATTTAACATGCAATGTCTTGAAAATTGTGTGAGAGACAAGTAGAGAATCTGGACACTAGGTTCCCTCACTACCCTAACTTACAATATGCAGGATAAACTATGAAGTTAAAAAATAAATAAAACAACCGTATTTATTATACACAATATTAAAGAAATATTAATCAATACATTCCAGAGCTTTGTTCCCTTGTGGTGATAACATGGTTTGCATAATAGATGACAGAGAGGATGTATGGAGGAATGCAAGTAATCTTATCCATGTTCGTCCCTATTCATTCTTCCAGTCCACTGGGGATATCAATGCTCCTCCACCGTTGTGTAAGTCACCTATTATTGCTATAATGATGTTTTATTTTACAACAATAATATTAATAAATGTTTTTTTTTTATTATTTATTTAAAAAACTCACTTTTTCATTTTTGGCAAAATGTCTTTTGTTGTAATTGTATTAGGCTTTTATAGTATTACTCATTTAAAGTGGTGATGACAAAAACACTGTATAACTACACTTTTCTTGTTTTTATGAATCTTAAGAAAATTAAAAAATAGTTTTTGGATTTGGATACAAGTTGCAATCGTAGAATATTTGTGACTTCCCTTGTAATCCATATAAAAATATCCTTCTGAAGACTTCCTTTATTTAAGTTTTTTAAGGAAGACAGATACGAGGATGACATTAAAATTATTATTTTTTTGCATTTGTTTAACTTTATGCTATACATGTATATTTATACACCTGAGTAGAGCCAAGACACTGTCCATTGAGAAATAAAAATAATTCCTTCCTTCAGGTGCAGATTGAATGCAAAACCATTGGATTTGCACTCTCTCACTATGCCTTGATGGAATCTAATTTCATAAACTGGCAGACTTTAAAAATAATCTAAAAATTTTTTTTTTAGTTCTAACTGCTGATGAGAATGCCAGATTACCAAGTGGTAAAAATGGCTCACAACCAATAAGCAATCAAATGCCGTTATTAGAAACAGAGCCTGTTAAAGAATTAAAAGAAACAAAACTGACTCAGCAAAATGATGCAAAACTTAGTAGTAATGGTAAAATTGTTGCAAAAGAAAAAAAAATTGAAACTGACAAAAATAAAGAAAATAAAGATAGGAAAATTAAAGAAAATGATATAAAAAAAGCTGTTAAAGAGGACAAAGTAGTAAGTGCACATGTTGACAAGGAGCCAGATAAAGACACGCAAAATGAATCTGAGACTCCTAAAACTGGCAAACATACAATAGATGAACAAAAAGAAAACGATAAGTTAATTATAAAAGATGAAAAGCAAACAAATAACTTAGTTGAGAAAGAATCTGAACAAGGCAAACCAGTTATAAATCCGAATGTACCAGTGTGGGTGGCCACTGCTGATGGCCAAATAGAAGTAGATGATGCAGATGACTATTTAATATATTTAGATGATATTTTAAAAAGAATACATAGGTAAGTAGTTTTTTTGCTTCACACAGTATTCTGTACACAGTGGAGTGGGCTAAAGGTTGTTTCCCGTGTATTTTCATCATTAATATGGACATCCCTTGGAAAGCAAGTTTTCTAACCAATAATAAATACTGAAATAACTTAGCTTCACTTTACCCCTAGCGGGGTAGTCGGAAAGAACGGAGCTCCAAACGCTAAGGTCCCTACATACCTTTTTCGCCTCGTCCACTGTCATCAACCTCTTCATGCATGCCCTCCCTCCAGAGAGTCACATAAAAAGCATGAGGGCCCTCCGGTCCTCATGCTTTTTACGTGACCTCCAGTATCTCAGACACTGTGTTTTCGAAGGTCAACCGAGGTCTCCCATTACCACTCACTTTCCATCATAAATATTGAAATAAAGTATCAATATAATACAGGTTTGGTTAGCTAGAGAGCTGGATCTGTGAATTAAAAGTTAATTTTTCTTTGTTTCTAATTATTTACCTTTAATTAGCGTCACGCTGTACCCCGTACAGCAGAGGCTGTAGGCACTATAACCCTTGTCTGAAAACACTCCATTCCTTATTTTCTGCCCAATTTTGAAGAAATGTGTGTTGAGTGGCAGAACACACCACAACCCGTCAAATTACAGTTACACTTTGTGTCCCTGCACCACAACTATCCTATATTTTTTCCCTTAATGCATACTGCCCACAATACTTTTTTAAATTTTCAAATAATATATATAATTTTTTTATTCAATAGAGAATTCTACAATATATACGACACTATGGGCAAATATCAAATACCAGATTTAAAATATATAATACCCGAAGTAAAGAGCAAAGTGTTAGAGGGAGCCAGCTTAGTGTTCAGTGGATTGGTGCCTACGCATCAAAGAATAGAAACTTCTAGAGCCTACCAAGTGGCAAAAAGTCTAGGTGCTGAAGTCACTCAGGACTTTACTGAGAAAACTACTCATTTGGTTGCAGTTCGGTCAGGTAAATAGGTTAATGAAAGTTATTAGTATTTGTATACAATATTTAATATTGTAAAAGGAAAAAAGGTTTTAGAAATATATATAATTTCAAGGTTCATTCAAAGAGTTCAGCTTCAAAGATTGTGCTAGCTAAAAGTTTTTTTTCTTCCATTTAGGCACGGCAAAGGTGAACGCCAGTCGAAAAACAGGCGACGGTAAAAACAAAATACACGTAGTAACGCCAGAATGGTTGTGGACGTGTGCTGAACGCTGGGAGAGGGTAGATGAACGACTGTATCCATTGCAACGAGGTGGACAGGTACTATTATCCTTAATACCCCTTTAACGTAATTTTTTAATACTTTAATAGACCACCATGAATAAACACAACAATAAAACTGGTCCAAATTTGGAAAATGAAAATAACTAATTGTCCAAATTGTAAATACAACTAAAAACAAATATTTTTGCATGGATGTGACTAAATGAAAGCTTTTTGTATGTTACATATTAAATCCTAACAGTCATATTCGCTTTGGGCAATTGTTTTATTGTCGTTATATTTTTCTTCCATATTTATTGACAAGAAAGCGTAAGTGGGTACAAAAAGTAATAAAAACAATCAATGCCTCCATATGTAGAGCAGCGCTCGCCGGCCGCCCGCGCACTGCAGCAGCCCGCCGCCCGCGCCACCGCTGCGCAAGCGCACGCCTTCCGGGCGGTTCATGGACACCCTCAACCCGCTGCTGTCCTTTTCTAGTGATGACATTGCTGATATGGACAGGGAGGTGGGCTGTTATTATAATTACTGTGAAAGTTTGTCGAGATGGAGAAATTCAGATGCCACAATCATATTCGATAAAATTTTTTCGTAATGTGTTTTTGGAGAAAATTGCAAGTATTTATATAAAAGAATGTCAATCTTGAAATCAATATTTATCCAAACTGTGCACTTGTTAAATGATGATTATAATCATATTAATTATATAGCAAAAAAATTAAAGTGAACTATTTAAACTTATTTTTAAGTGAAATAATGAATTTAATATATATATATATAAATTTCATAGGTGGAGGACATCTTTAATGAATCTGAAGATTCAACAGATGAGGAAAAGAAGCCACAAGATGATGTAGATGATGAAGAAAACATGTCTGAAGATAGGTTGCTTAGTTTAGAGATAAGCAAAAATTCTCAAGACAGGTATGACAATAATTTAATATGAAATTTATATGTAATGAGTGTATATGATTATGTATTTTTTATAGCCTAACGCTGTACCCCTTGGTCATGATAAGGTAAGTAGAGGTAACCTGGAAACCTAGTGTTAAGGTCCTCTGTTCACTAGTATGACAATTCTGGTCCCCAAATACCTCTGAATTCTTGAGGCACTCCATGTTAGGTTGCGTTACCTAATGTCATGCTTTGCATCATTACCAGAACAAGGTATTCCTTGTATCCTATCGTACTGCGATAATATTCTTTTGTTATATTTAAAGACTTGAACTTCTTGAAATTTGTCCAAGCATTCTAGCCATATATTCTTATTACTGAATGCTAACATCAAAATTGAAATTGTAAACAAGTATATTAGAATTTTATTGTAGTTTGATATGTATTCTGTTGTTTCTTCTCCGGTTTTTGTAAATTACTATATAAATGTTATTAATTACTTTATATATTTAGCAGGTTACTTGAGAAAGATGATGATGAACTCTCAAGTGATTCCAATACAGGTAAGATTTTTTTTTATATTCGCCCTTCTGTAGAATATTAAAAAGAACCAAAAAGATAGTTCAAAACTAAAAACGTCTCATCTCTTAGAAATTATCTCTTGATACATCAATGATGATACAATACCTCTGTTCTATAATAGCCTCATAGACAATTGTTAAATGATATGGTTTTAAATTTTATTTTGCTAGAAGATGGAGAACGACCTAGGAAGAGACCAAGGCCCTCAACACCAACTTCGGATGATGATGATAGCTCGTGGAACTTAATGGGGGCAGCCCTTGAAAGAGAATTCCTTGCTCAGGACTGATACCAACATTCTATTGTACAAATTCTATTATTTTAATAAAATAATGTTAACAAAATTTATAATGGGTACTTCATTTCTCACACCTAATTCTGTATTCTTAATATATATTACATAAAATCTTGTTAATAAATAGAAGTAAATAAAACAACAGTTGAATTAGATCTACTCTATAGCTAGTTAATTATATATTAAAATGACACTTGTATTTCAAATTGCATAGGGATCGTTCTCATCATCGAATACATGGAATTTGGTATATGTGGGTTTTGATGTAAAATCTTTTTTGCCGTCTTGCCATCCTCTGGGAGGAGCCTTTTTATAATCGAAACTAGATTCAAGTTTTCCATAAAGTTCAGCTTCTTTTTCAATGTCTTCTCTATATCTTTCCTTAGCCACTTTCTTGCCTGTGACCGGATCCGTAATGTCGCCAAATGGATAAACTACCTCCTTTACTTCATGTGTTATTAATTTTGTCATTTTCTTTTGCAAAGCTTGTATTAACACAATATCCCCAGTTTTATACTTTTTATTCGGGTCGTGACAATAATAGAATTCGTCTTTTCTAAAGTACTGTAAAAGGTTATTTAGATGTGAGTATTTTATTAATAACATTACTTAATATTATACAATTAAATAAACATCACGAACCATCAATAAATTTTCGTCCAATTCTAACCTCTTGACGCGAATTTTTGTAGCATTTTGTTTAACTGTTGGCACACATTGACCTAACAAAAGAAATTTTCTAGCTGCTTCCGATATGTTTCGAGCCATTATTAATATAATATAACTATTAAATAATTTAAACTTATTTTAATTATTAAAAGCAAGATTGCTCCGTTTGTCACTCAACATCCAGGATGTTTTTGACATTGTTTTGACATTATAATTTATAGTGCTGCCATGTTGGGAATAGTTAAATTAAATCTATACTATTATAATAAAGCGGAAGTTTGTTTATTTATTTAAGCTCTTAGATATCTGGAACTACTGCTCAGATTTATATTTTTTGTTTTGTATGAACGCGACATTCCTCAGCCCTGCTATAGGGTATGTAACATTACGGTTGAATTTCTTGTTAGCCTTAAACAATGAAATATCAATAACTAGGAAAGCACAATAGAGCTTTTTGTGACAAAAATAATTGAAAATTCTAAAGTGAGATTTCACCGTTTCTTATTTGACGAAGATATCGAAATATATGAGTAAAAGTTATTCCACCACGAAGGAAATTTTATGAAGATAAATTTTTGCGTTTATAGCACGTAATTTGGGCGCATGCTTTGAGAGAATGTAAAATTATAAAATTCAACGCTCAACGCTTACAGCCTAGTCACGAGCTCTCAATCAGCCACGTATTGCTTGCTTATAAATTATATAATCTGTTGGTAAATGCAGCAAAATAAAATAATACTAGTTAGTATGCGTATAAAGCTGCGAGTGGGTCGATAGTAGTTAATAAATTGATAAAAATATATATATATATATATATATATATATATATATATACGGTATGGCACCGGTAGCAATGAAATTTATCATTCATCAAAGGCATAATAATTTCATTATGTGAAAGAAATTCTCTACCTGTGTTATAATAATTAATAAACGAAATGTATTACTAAATGCAAATAGCACCATACAAAAAAGGTGCTGGAGTAAAGACAGTCAAAGACTGTCCCTACTCCACCACCATATTTTTAACCCTTGATAAAATAAATCGTTAATTTATATTCAGGAATTAAATTATTTTGTTGTATATATTGATTATTGACATGATGTATCTCCGATATATAGCAACGTAGGCCACAGAGAACAGTACTAAGAGGTTACATTTATTTATAATGAATGTTTAATTTTTTATGCATTTAGATGTATATTATAATATTATAATCAAGTTGGCAACTGGCAATAAAACTGAATAACTGGACTCTCTTAAGCAGATATTGTATAAATACAGAAATATATGTATATACGGTAATAACATTAGTCTGGTTCTAGGTACTGTCTAAGAATAAAAAATATTAAAATAAATGTATAATATGACAAAAGGTATGGACCATAAGTCTATAGTGTAAGAGAGAACAAACAATAATAAAAACTCATATCAAACATTACATTTAAAACACTATTGACAAGATTTATGCTGTTTCCAAAATACAACAATTTCCCTGTTACTTTTTAACTGAAAAAATAGACATTGTATAAAAAGTAAAACAAATAAATTAAGTATTTTTTTTTCAATTGTGGAAACCTAGAGTCAAATAAAATAACCACAATTAAAAACAAAAATAAATTATTATTTAATGAAAATTATTATTTTCCAATACAAAATGTACAAACATTTTTATATAGCAATCACCACAAAATGAAATATAACAAATAATATTTTCTATGATATAAAATAAACAACACCATATTTTTATCAGTCTCCAAAATCTGCTCCATACATCTAAGCGGGTACTAATTTTGTGATTGGTTTTACTATTGTAACCAATGCAGCTATCGATGATACTGCCCCCAAAGTACCTATTGCACTCGGACTTAATTTGGCAAAACCCAAAGCTGTCAATGGAATGAAAAGGTCACAGGAATTCTTTAATGTATCAATAAATATATCCTTATGACAATTAAGAATAGTATAAAAGTGCTTCATACTAGCATGGAAGTCAAATTGATTTAAGGGACCACTTAACAAAGCTGATGGTTTCAAAAACATGCTTCTGTTTAACTCCAAAATATGTAAAATTTCATATAAATCTCTTGCTAAGTTAGCAATAATAGATATGAGCCAAAATTTATTGGCTGTTTTATTCCAATTGTCCGAGTCAGATTTAAGGAAGCCACTTTTCGTAAGCCATACTATATGATCAGCATATAAATACAATGCATGGGCTATTTTGCTTACTGTCAAAGATATTCTTAAAAAAGAATCTTCTATATTCATAGTGTTTAAGGCCAAGTAGCAAATATCTATACATCTTCCCAATCTTAAAACTGAAATATAAAAATTTTATAATTTTTTTTGTTATAATGTTTAAATGTGTAAATTAAGCAAAATACAGAACCCTAAAATATAAAAATATATCATCTTTAATGTGTAACATTTGTTAAAACTGTACAATGCACTAAATATTCTGTAACTCATGTGAAATTGCAATATCATCCAATAATATACCTTTTCTAAAAGAACTTAAGGTATTCTCTAAACTTTTAATTCTGTCGATAGAATATTTATTTGCATTCCTAGATTCTAGTTGATGCCAAACCAGGCGGCTGGTATACTGGAATAATCTAAAAAAATAATAAAATGTACATGATTATAATATTATTAATAAGAAATATTTCTATTTTTTATTTTATAAAAATATATATAACAAAAAGTATACAGTAGAAACTCGATTAACCAGACTAATTGATGTTGTTAGTCATCTGGATAATCGAAAATCTGGATAATATGACATCTATAAATCTGTAAACAATTACTCTGTATACAATATGTAACTCAGGGCCAGATAATCGATTTTCTACTGTAGGAGCAGACATAGGGAATTTAAGAACTTAGTTTCAAACACCCATCACTAATTCCCAAGAATTCATTAATTATCGTACAATTAATTTTGCTACTGACCTGGCAAGCTTATCTCTGCCATTTGACTGGTTGTTAACTTTCAGTACAATATCCATTTCAGCTTTAGGTTATTCCAACAACAAATCAAGTACCATTTATCCTTATATAAAACCTATGCAATCTATAGGAGAAACCTGAAACATGTTTTAGAAAAAAAACTTGGAAAATACGTTTAATACTTAATAAGGAAAATAGTTAAGGAAGTCTTTTAGTATCTCAACTGAATGCATACTGTCTAGTAAATTAGTAAGCTTGTATTATAAAGCATAATGGAATAAGATAAAATAATTTGTCTTATTATTTATAAAGTTTACCTTCATAAATTTTAAATAACGTATTATTTAAAACTTACGAAGGTAATATATTTAAAAATTAAGTTGCAAAACCAGCTTTAGTAGCCACTCACCGTAAATAATATATGTCATTTGATATTGTTCTGTTGAATCATTTGGAGTTACTTTATTTGATATTATTATATTATGTATAAACAGAATAAACTGGTCACTTTTGACGTTTTATTGGCGTACAGAGTACACACTTCACAATAACATAAAAAACGTTGTCTATGAACTTTAGTGACCTCTAACTCGGATAAGGTTAGCTCGAATCGTTTGAGTCAACACTCGACTCTAGTTGAATACTCTCTACGTAATATTTCAGATTCGGCCAGTAAACCTGAAGAGCACAAATAAAATCTCCAGACTTCTCTGTTACCGAATTTAACAAGAACTAGATAAAAAAAAAACGATCGCTTATAAAAAAAGGTTACTGGACTAAGTAAAATGAACTTAATAATCACTTCTTTCTTTTTCTTTATTTGCTAACATTAATTATTCGACCTTTTTTCAAGATAGCTCTTTACTTAGTCCATAGTTGTTCCAGAGGTCCAGAGTTGGAATAATGCATTAAAGATTACGTAAACAAATATCATATAACCATTCAACTTCCTCGAGTGGGGATTAAACCCACAACCGGCGCGTTACAGCTACACCCTTGTGCCGTTACGCCACAACGGCCTCCTTAATAATGCATATAAAATATTTCATTAAATTTTGTATAGGCGTCTCTTCATAAGTTCATATAACGTAGGTAAATGTTTTTATTTTTCTTCAACACTCAATTCAACAAATTATTTTTATTTCCATAGACAATCTTGTATGTTAATTGTGTAACTTAAAATTTGTTATGGTAACATTGTTAAAGTAAATAGTGTGAAGGTTTGTACTATGTACGTAAAATGCAAGGCTGCTTCCTTCTGTGAGCTTCACGCAGCCATTTTGGGACACCTTTTATAAAATTTTATTTGTTCTTGTTTAAATTTTAAGTTTACCGTGTTAATTATATATGATTTACATGATTAATTGAAATATTAGCTTGTGGGAGTTAGAATAGTGGTTTCCATCTTTATTTTATTTGTGGTAAGACTATTAACTTCGTTTAGTGACGTGTGATTAAAATTTTCTGGAACCAGGCGACATTTTGAAGTGACGTGTAATGTTGTGCATTTCAGATAGTGGTTCACCAAACTGAGCTTACATGATTGGATTACCGCGTAGCGATAGAGATAGAGATCGTATAACGGTGAAAATACGTAACATGAAGAGGAGTACTTCTCGAGATAGTATGCCGCGTTCCAAGAGAACGCGCAGTAGCATAGGAAGGTACGACGATAGCTCCGATGAGCGCGTCACCCCGGAGAGGGTGCGCCGCCGAGTGCGCTCGCCGAGTCCTCGCGGTCGGTATGTGTCTCCTCACCGTGACGACTACGTACGTTCACGAGAGGTACGGGAGGAATCCTCGCGAGGTTACTATAAGGTTTTATGTGTAAGTGCTTTGCATCCCAAAGCTTCTGACGAAATTGTGAAGGATACGCTTTACAGGGAGTATAAAAAGTTTGGTGATTTTAGTATCAAAATTTCTCATGAGTTGGATGAACGCGTCGCATACATTTGTTTTCGAAGTGTTGAAGATGCGAGAGATGCCAAACATGCTAAACCAAGGATTATTCTATATGACAAAGTAGCTATCGTTGATCCAGTGTATGAACCGATGCGCTCAGAATATAGGAGCAGACCTAGAAGTATAAGCCCTCCTGATTATGATCGTCCTTACTCTTATGCATGGTCTCCAGTTCCAGAGAGGCGTAGACCACCACCAGATGAGAGGGCTTATGGAATACCTCCAACTGTTCCTCCCCACCATAGAGATTTTCGTCCTCCAATGCATGAATATCCAATGGCTGGACCCCACGGTCCTCCAATGCACCATCGTCCACCTATGCACCACCCACCACATCCTCATTATATGCCCAGGCCTTATATGCCTCGTCCACACCATCCACCATTTGAAAAAATTGAAAATAAAAAAGATAAATTCCCCAATTATTTGCACCATGTTCAACCTGAAGATGATCCTCTAGCAACAAGAACTTTGTTTGCTGGAAATTTAGAAATTAATATATCAGATGAAGAGCTACGCAGAATTTTTGGCCGCTATGGTATAGTTGAAGATATTGATATCAAAAGGCCTCCTCCAGGAACAGGTAATGCATTTGCATTTGTCAGGTATCAGACTTTAGATATGGCACATAGAGCAAAAGTTGAACTGTCAGGTCAGTATATTGGAAAATTCCAGTGTAAAATAGGTTATGGTAAAGCTACTCCTACAACTAGAGTGTGGGTCGGAGGTCTTGGTCCGTGGACTTCAGTTGCACAACTTGAAAGAGAATTTGATAGATTTGGAGCCATTAAGAAAATTGAATATGCAAAAGGAGAACCACATGCCTACATACTATATGATTCAATTGATGCAGCACAAGCTGCTGTAAAAGAGATGAGAGGTTTTCCTCTGGGTGGTCCTGAAAGACGACTTAGGATTGATTTTGCAGATGTTGGTACAGGAGGTCCTTATCGACCAAAACCTTATGCTCCACCAGCAGGTGAAGAAGGAAGAGCAGTTGAAGGCTATGAGGGATATGAGGGAACTTGGGATGATACTTACAGTTATGGAGGTTCAGGATACAGAGGAAGAGGTGGACGTGGTCGCGGTCGCGGCATGTATCGTGGTGTGTACCACGGCACAGGTGACTATAGGGATGAAGAGTGGAGAAGGGCTCCTGATAGTGAATATGAAGGCCGCATTCGTCGGTCAGGGTCTCGCGAGCCAGGAGTTGACAGGTCTCGTTCGCGTTCACCTCGTCGTCGCTCTCCTGACAGTGATTCAGATGGATCCCCACGCAGAAATGGTGGTATGCTTGCATCGGCTAGAACTTTACCAGAAGTTGTACGTAAAGCAACTACAATCTGGAATGGGGCATTGATTCTTAAAAATTCACTATTCCCAACTAAATTCCACTTGACAGATGGTGATTCAGAAATAATTGATAGTTTGATGAAAGATGAGGAAGGAAAAAATCAGTTAAGAATAACACAAAGACTTCGGTTAGATCAACCTAAGCTGGATGATGTGCACAAGAGAATATCAACATCAAGTTCTCATGCGATCTTCCTTGGGGTAGCAGGATCAACTGCTTCAGTTACCAATGAAGATTCAAGTATTCAAACAAGACCTATGAGAAATTTGGTCTCATATTTAAAACAAAAAGAAGCTGCTGGAGTTATATCACTTTTAAACAAAGAAACAGAAGCTACTGGAGTTTTGTATTCATTTCCACCATGTGACTTCTCTACTGACTTGCTTAAACGGACATGCCACAATTTAACTGAAGAAAGTCTAAAAGAAGACCATTTGGTTATTGTGGTTGTGCGAGGAGGTTCCGCTTAAAAACTTAAGAGTATTTATTAAATAGACAAGTATAGAATAAGTTTTTATAAAAGCTAACATTTTGCAGATTAATATAACATTTTTTATTATATAATTTTTGTGACGTGTAGTGTTGTTGTGACGTGATTGTAAACATAGTTTAGTGAAGGTTCACTAATTCATTATTCTTGTGCGAGTGCTGTGTTATGTCACAGTTGTAGTGTAAAAGCAATAAATATTATTTATTGCCAGTTATAAGTTTATTATATCAATATTAGTTTTGCTAGACCATCTAAATTGTGTATTATAATGAAATGACAGTTGAAGTGTATAATTGTCAGTGTATGTTGTGTAGTGTGTGCAAAAACAAATAGATTATTATATTGAAAAGTTGTAGTTTTTTTACACCTTGTGAGCTGGTGTCTGGAAAGTGCTGTTGATATTAGTGAATGATTAGTGTAAAAAAAAGTTAGTGAAAAATACACAGACAAAAAACAGTTGAATGGGGGTAAATTAAAAAAAAAACCTTAAGTGCATTTAACAACTGGTAGAGTATTAGTGAGATATTGTGGTAGGTATATTATGTGCTGTGACTGTGAATAGTGATGCAGGGATTCTCAAAGATAGTGATAATCATGTGTTCTTTAATTCTGAGTAAGTAGAGTTGAATAGTAAATATGGAACACTTTGTTTTTAGTATAATTGACTTTTGTTAAGGCTGAAGTTATTTATAGTTACATTTTATACTTATTAGAGATATATGAATTTATTATTCTTCTGTTTCTATTCAATTATGAAAACTTTGAAAATAAATTAAATAATCATCTTATAATTGATTTGAAACGGACATTCTCAGTGGACCAAAATTTATTTAGATGATTTTTAAAAAAAATTGTTTTCAAAATAATTTATCTTCCAAGGGCTTAATATCCTCCTATAGCCTTTTTATGGATGACCTGGAGACAGGAAACTAGTCTAGCAAGACCAGATTAAAATGCTGAGTAAGTATTTAGGTAAGTATTTTGTAAAATAAATTGCATGAAGTTAAGATATTTTTTTAGAACATTGAACAACCAAAAAATAATTAAACAAGATCAAATTATTTTCCAGAATTTTTAAGTCCTTTTTTTTCTATTTTAAACACACTATGTAACTTATTACATTTTTTTCTATTCCAGTTAAATCAAAATTGGAATCTGCAATCAACTCTAAAGTGACCTAATTCAAACTGTACTTAAAAAAAATAATAAATTATTTAGATATTTACATAAATTTCTTTCTTTACAAAAATTCCCTTTTACTCATTCATAGCTCATAAAAGGTTTAAAAATATATATTTGTAAATTGTGTGAAGTAGGTATATTAATTCAATAATCTGCTAAAATATCTTAGAACAATATAATTAATATTTTAGAATACAGTACTGTACATATTACAGAAGAAATGTTACTTAACATAAAAAAGGACTGGTTCAATATTAAATAATATAACAACTAGTGTTGTGTAATTTATAAAATAAATAATAATTTACAATCTACACACATACAAAATATCTGTTTATTTTCAAATAGCAACCCTCGCAAAGTATATCTTAAGTAAGTTGTGTTTATTATAATGTTGCTCTACAATATATTACAATGTTTTATAGATATAAACTAATACTAATGATCCACCTCCGGCCTTTCACATAAATTGTAGCCTATGTATTCTTCTGACGTATAAGCTATATTAATGTACAATTACATTTGAATCTGTTCAGTTTTTAGTGTGAAAATATAACAAAAATGATACATTCTTTTCAATTTCTCATCTCATGAGACAAAGCTAACATATGAAACATGAAATTAAACTAAAATAAAAGACCACGATCTGGACGACAACCTAAGGAAGCTGCTGGATGCGGACAATGCAGGACCGATCGTGGAGAGTCTTGGGGAAGGCCGATGTCCATCATTGGTTCTCAAGAGGCTGATATGATGAAGAGACTTTTCTACCCATATTTCTATATTTACTGCCTATTCTAAAAATACAAAATTAAAGTTGGTGGTGAATTCAATCTCATATAGAAGAAAGTTTGTTATTAAACATATGCTTTGCGCCGATCACCACTGTAATATATGTATTGTGTACAAAGAGGCTGCAGTGGCGCATAAGTGTGTGACTGTAACGCGACGGTTGTGGGTTCGATCCCCTCTGGAGGAAATTAATTATTATTTATTAATATTCTTATTATTCTTTCTTGAGGCCGTCGTGGCGCAGCGGCACAAGGGTGCCGCCCGTAAACGCAACGGTTGTGGGTTCGATTCCCACTCGAGGAAGTGAGATATTTCTTTACGTTTATGTTTCCATTTTTCATCGCTCTGGTGTCGAGACAAAGAACGGCATTAAGTTCTGCCACTTAACACGCAATGCCTCCAGAATTCAGCAGAAGGTGTTAATTTGGGTAAGACAAATTCATAATTGGTTAAAGCACTAATATTTGAAAGGTCAACTGTGTGACTAATGTCCCTGAATCTTCTCCTGAGTATGTATGAATAATACAGGTCAATATACGCCTCTATTACTGTGTAGGACGTCGGTTGATAAGCTCATTTTTTTTAGCGAAACTGCATGACCTAAGATCCTGTATCTCTCTAATTACACATAGATAGATGCCTTGTCTTGAAAATACGAAAAATTTACATTCTAAAATTTAAAATGCAATAAATTTGAGGCCGTTGTGGCACAGACAAGTGTCACTGTAATGCAACGGTTGTGTGTAAATGAATTATTAATTTTTTCGCACTGGCGATAAGGCGAAAAGGCCCGGCGTTGACTTTCGCCACTCAACATCCATTGTCTAAAAAAAAAAGTTGAGAACGTAGAGTAGATTCTAAAAAAATAAAAAGAGGTATAATGTGCATCCGTTTTCCTTGTTGTGGCCAAATTCGAGAGCAATGCTTTGTCTTACTAGTGTAAATAAATAAAATCGTTTGAGATTGAACCCACAAAGCCGTGACCCCACAGACGCTGTTTCGGTGCACAGCGAATTACGACGGCCTCATTAATCATGTGATACATTCCTTTTACATACTTGGCAAAATATTGACTACATTAAACACTACATTTCAATATAAATCTTTTTAAATAGATTTTATGTCTTTATATACAGAGATGTACAGACATAAAATCTATTTAAAAAGATGGCAATAAACAAATGTTAAAATATTTACATATACTATTAACCTTAATGAATATAATATTATTTTTTCACTTTCACGCTGTGAGCACGTGTGCACGTGCCGCCGCGCTTTGCCTCGACCGTTGCTAGAAGCTGTCGAGGTAAATAAATGAAAATATAAACTTAAATAAAAATTTCACTTCCTCGAAAGGGGATCGAACCCACAACCGTCGCATCCTTGTGCCGCTGCGCCACGACGGCCGTAATATTACATTATATGAAATTATCTATTGGTAATTTTGGGGGGTTACATTATTATTATGTAGTTTGTATTATGTTATAGACAGTATTCAAATTATATTCGTAATTAAAATAAATAGAAAATTCATTAAAAAAATAACTTATAATTTAGGTAAGAGTCATTGTTGAATAACTTAAGAATGTAACATAATTTATACAAAAACATTTTAATAGGAATGTTGCTAATTTTTTTACATATTAATATAAAATTTGATCTGTAAGGTGCTGATAATAAATAAGTAGTATTAATAACGTTTAACCATAGTTATTATTAATGCTTATTTATTTTGAAGATATTATTATAATATATTTAATTTTACATATTTTTTTAAATATTTAAAAATGAAATTACTTAAGGACATTATTAAAGTAATTTGAAGTTATCGTTTATTTTAATATTTGTAATATAAAGTGACATTCTTAATGTTTTTAACAATTTTTCAGAAACATTGTATAATGAACATATTTACTTAAATTTAGGTTTATTTAGTTACAATAGTATTGTACACTGGAATATTTACAAAAATGAGGAGTATAGTAATTAAGTGCAAAAAGTTTACATGCAACATTTTAATAAATAATAATAAAAACACTTTATACTATATTTAATTTACTTAATTTAAATTACTTAAAGTATGTAAATTTAAACATTGTTTACATATAATATTAATTCTCCAAAAAAAAGCTGCAATTAATTTAAAAAATTAAAATTAAATTAGACTATGTTTATATTAAAAGTTTAAAATGAGTTTAAACTTGTGAAAAACAATAACTTAAATAGAATTAACGTAGTATAATTAAAATTGACAGATCATGTTTTAATAATCTATATGTTCTGCTAAACTTTTAAAAGAGCATGAGACTTATTTAATTCGTGGAATGGAGTGGGGATGGGGGCGCTCGTTTAATGTCATACTACTTGGAGATAATGATGAGTTCATTAGTATATAAATAGAGTTTCAGCCGTGTTACGTCAAGCTGGATTTGTAAGCCCGCCATCATGAAAAGTCGGAAACCATACAACCACGTGTTCGACAACCACTACGCACAAAGGCACGAGTCTCTAGCAAACTGACTGAAGATCAACGTCGTTTGTTGCAGCCAACGGCCGCCGATAGCGCCCAGAACATCACGCCGAGATGGAGGCCGAAGTGGCTCGTACTTTGGCCTTCCCCGTCTGCCCGCCCGCTGCCAGCACCGCCTTTTGTCTTGCCCGCGATGGTATCCAAAGCCGTTGCGAGGCTGAAGCTGACATCGCCCTGCTAACGAGCTCAAGCTCCAGAGAGCCCTCGACCTGCTGCAGGACTGGCTGGCAGAGTGGAGGCTCGTGCTCAACATCGCAAAGACGCAGAGCATCTCCTTCGGTCACCACACGAGACAGCCTCCTCCACTGCGCCTGCAGAGCCAACAAGTCCCGAGGAGCCCCAGCGTGACATACTTGGGAGTCGTTCATCGTCAAGAAGGCGACCGGCGCGGCCAGAGTCGCGCTCGCCCTGCTGCGTTCCCTCTTCAGCTCACACCTACCGCTGAAGATGAAGCCGTCAGGTACGTCGTGTACGTCAGGCCCCACTTAACATATGCGGGGCCGGCGTGGTACGCGTCCCCGAGTGTCAGCCAGAGGCGAAACTTGCAATTGGTCCAGAACCTCGCCCTACGGCGAGTGTCCCAGGCCCCCGCGTCGTCCGAAACTCCACCCTGCACCGGGATCTACGCATTGAGAGCCTGGAGGAACACATCGGCCGGCTGGCGACCAACACCTTTCGTCGGGCCGACGCATCTGACCACCCGCACCAGCGGAACATCGCGCCGCAACACAGCCGCGCGCCTGACACCAGAAGACGCCTACCCAGGGACCTCTTATCCCCTCCCGTTCCTGATTCCTGAGCTTCCCCTTCGGTCGCTGGCACCTAGCTAGGCCTCTTACGGGTTACCGTGGGTTTCACACGGCTGGGAAGACCGCCCAGGGGGCTTCCGCTCACTCCCTCCTTCCCGCTTCCAAACTTTATCCCCGCGCCCGCCCTTATAAGGGCAGTCGCATTAACATAGGGCCCTAAATGGCCCCCCACAACGACACGGCCATATTAATGGCCGTAGAAGAGAGCCACGACTAGGAGGGCTGAAGTAGTTACCCGGCGCCGGAAGGATGGATGCTACTACTAGCAGAGTCAGGATTAGCAAGCCCGCCGACCTGCACAGTCGGAAAGCATCGATCGCCAACCACTGCGCACAATAGTACGAGTAACGAGCAAACTGAATCGTCTGCAGAACCGACGAGCAACCCGGACGAGACGCCGAAGCGGCGCCAACCCGCCGCCGCCACGAAGAAGCAGACGCCAAGGCGCTCTCAGTCTGCGCCCCCGTGATCGGACGCGGAGGCCTCTATGAGTACTCGGCATAACGCCGACATAATCGTGGTGGCTGAGGTATAGAGGTGCGGGGTGCTATCCCGTGCATTGATGGAGCACATTTCCGCGTTCCTCTATTAAAGGGGACGGGAGCTCGACCGCACATATGCCGAGCTCGACGCAGAGGACATCATGCCACCCACACCAGTGCCTGCCAGGAGGCCCCGGCCCTCCGACGATGATGCTGAGGAAGAAGAGGGCCCGAAGAGGGTATGCGCGCAACCGCACCCCAACGTGAAGCCAATGCCTGCGACCCACGCGTTCGCTGACGCCGGGTAGCCGAGGCTACCTGGCGTCGTCGGACGGCTACCACCATCACCACCGCCGGCGCCGAAATCACCAACGTCGCCACCGCCAGCCAACAGGCCGCCGTCACTGAGCTTGTAGCCGCCACCAGCGCCAGCTTCGCCGATGCGCTCCGTTAGAAGGCGCGCGCAACTCCAGCGCCCGAAATACAGAGTACAAAAGACATGATGCACAACACAATGGACGCTATCAAGCTCCAGCGTGCACTCGACCTGCTGCCGGACTGGCTGTCGGAGTGGAGGCTCAGGCTCAACATCCCGAAGTCGCAGTTTATCTCCTTCGGACATAGAAGACAGCCTCCTCCGCTGCGCCTGCAAGGCCAGCAGGTCCTCTGGAGCAGCGAGGTGACATACTTGGGCGTCGTGATCGACCGCCGCCTACTATCGACAGGGCAAGTGAAGAAAGCGGCCCGGGCCGCGCAGCGAAAGTCGTGCTCACCTTATTGCATCCTCTCTTCAGCTCCCAACTCCCGCTGAGGACTAAGTTGTCGTTGTACAAGACGTACGTCAGGCCCCACCCAACATACGCGGGGCCGGCGTGGTACGCGTTCTTCCAGCGTTAGGCAACGACGAATCTTGCAGGTGGTCCAGAACCTTGCCCTACGGCGAGGGAACTGGGGGACTGGGGGCCCCCTGCGTCGTAAGGAACTCCACTCTTCACAGAGACCTCAGGATGGAGAGCCTGGAGGTTCACATCGGCCGGCTGGCCACAAAAGCCTTTCGCCGGGCCGATGCATCGGATCACCCGCACTTACAGAACATCGCGCCGCAACACTGCCGCCCGCCTGACGCTAGAAATCGCCTACCCAGGGACCTCCTTTCTCCTCCCAATCCCGATTCCCGCCACAGCCACCCCGGTCGCTGGTCACTTAAGCTGGGCCTCTCTTGGGGTAACCTAGAGTCTCACCTGGCTGAGCTGACCGCCCAGGTGGCATATGCTCACTCCCTCCCGCTCCCGCCTCCAAATTCCTTCTCCATGCCTGCCTTTATAAGGGCAGTCACACCACCATCGGGCATCGACGCAGCCATATTTATGGCTGCAGTAGACACCACGGCTTAGAGGGTGAAAGCACTGAGGCCGTTTCCCAGCGCCTCGCTGGATGGAAGATACAACTGCGGCAATGGACGCTACGCAGCGGAAACCGCGCAAGCCCCGCCTCCCGCCGCTAGTCGTCGAACTGCTACCTGATTGATTGAGCCACTTCATAACGTTGAAGAGTCGCTTAGGCCACGCCCCCAATCCCAGGCCGCTTGAACGCGGTGTGCACTTCTCACCTGAAGGAAGGAAGGGAGGATGAGTACCGCGTGATCCAACGGTACTTCTCAGAGTTGGAGAAAACCACTAACATCTTGTGGTTTGGTCACAACAAATATTAACCAAATCTCAAGAAAAAAACGTTCCAGTGAATTAGACAAACCGGCAGAGCGAACGAACAAGTGGTGAGAAGGATCACGTGAAGCGTACTGAGGAAATAAGTTAAGATAAAGTTTAGATAAATAAAGAAAATATCTCATTTAAAGGGAATCAAGAAACCGATCAAAGAATGGCCGAACGGATATTGCAATCGACTGGTCACTGGAACAGACGCTCACTATTTGGATATTTTACAACCAATCGTGCGAACTGGAACGCGGAAGCCACTATGTACAAGATATACTATTTTATCCGTGACCAGCCCAGGCGCCGCGTGACGGTGGCCGCGTTGCTGGAGCAGGGCCCCCTGCTGGCCGGGCACAAGCGACCTCTTAAGTTCGATACTGAAACTTAAAGAACGCGGTTTTATCACCGCACACAATGATAGCGCGACACAAAAAATAAAACACGTGCAACTTGGGAAGAACTAACGAGTAAAAGTAAAGTTCGAACACTAAAATGGAAAGTTTTTTTTTCGTTTGTGAAAATTGTATTAATGTTTTTATTTTCTTTAAAGTATGTTGTATAATATTACTAATGATATCGAGAATATCGATTATCTAATTGATTTGAAATTAATAATTTAATTGTTTTCTGGTGTAACTTAAAGAATGTTATAGATAGTCAGAAAAATTAGAAAATACGATTGGGTTTAATCTATTAGTTGTGAATATCTAACCAACCCGGCTGGGAAGACCGCCCAGGGGGTGTCATTGTTGTTTATACCTAACATTAAACTTCATATGACTTTCAAAATATGTGTGTAATAGATTTGAAAAAATAAAAATAATACATACATGTATATATATCTGTCAACGTCGATAATAATTGGTTAGAAAATATTGAGAATATATTCTAAATTGATTAATTTCGATCTTTTAACAAGGTAACATTTAATATAAATTTAATTTGAAATGGTAGTTTTATTTTAGAATATTGCTCTTATATCGGATGTGAAATCATCGTGCCTATCGGCGTCGATAATAATTTATTTAGAAAAATTGAGAATAAATTCAAAATTAATTAATTTAGATCTTTTAATGAATAAAATTAGAAATAACATTTAAAATGAATTTAATAAAAAATAATAATTTCATTTGTGAATATAGTTGAGTTGTTTTACAGTATGTAAAATTATCGTACCACTCAGTGAATCAGGTGAGTTGTGAAGGAGGGGCGGCCCGCTTAACAAACAAGGTGCATCGGTGGTAGAGTCACTTTGGCTTGGTTGGCCATCCCATTCACAGCTCGTAATTGTGATAAGGATCACAATTAATTGTGTTATCTCTGTAATGGAGGACCAAAACAATGACACGTCAGAACCACTTGGCTCGCCTATCCGTAAATCCCGACCCGATATATCATTGAGAAGATCTAATTACACCAATTATAAAAAATATTAACAGCCTTATTGTCATCACAATACATATTTTTTTATTAATATTTATGACAGTAAAAAGTCTTTTAAACACTGGGGCAGGGGCAAAGACCTCACTGAACCACTTTTTACATACTGCAGTATTGCATCTCGACAAACATTTTGTAGAGTTTTAACTGAAAAAAAAAAAATCTATATTAAATATTTTTAGACCTGTGTCAATATGATTTTGTATGGCTATCCAACTAAGTACTTGGAAAAAGGTTGATTAAGTCATTCACAGCTTTAGTGATTTTCTTGATGCTTTGTTATTGGTTATTAAAGTGATTGACAGGGCTCAATCTAAATTTAATAATGAATAGACTGGAATTATTTATATATAACAATCAGAATCCCCTGAGTGACACATTATTTCCACAACCATTATCAGACTAAATCATAGCAGTGTCAATATATTAACAATCTATATTATTTTAAGAAAAAAGTATCTTACCACCATAAAGCTGGATAATCTTAACTTGTTTGGTTGTTCCATAGACATCAACTACAGCATGCAATGATCCACTAGTGTAAGGTATAGCTTTAGTACAAGGCCCTTGTTCTTCTCCATTAATAATAAAATGCATTTCAGCTAAGTCTGGTGCATCTTTACTAGTTTTTGGGCATGGAACAAACACAACTCCTATACGACTGCCTGCATCCATTGGCAGAATACCTTGAGGTCTCCCTTTTTGAGACAAATTTTGTGGTCTAAGGACCATTTTGGATATGTAACCTCTGGGTGTTCTCACACTGTGGCCGTCTCCAAGAACTGACACACGCGGTTCATTGTCACGGCGAATACTAGATCCCTGACTTACATGTTCAAAAGCATTTATTACATTATTTTGTGATTTTGAAATAGGATATATCCATGACATTCCCGTGTTTGCAAGATCAGGCAAGGCATACTGTGGGAGCCCTTTATTACCCAGTGCAGCAGTTTGGGGATCAAGTAGAGTAAGGCCAAGTCGCATATGACCGCTCCATCCACGTTCAGTTTTTTCAATTTCAACTAAGAAAATTTCACCGGGCAACAACGGTTTTTCACTGAAAGTTAATCCATGGGCAAAACTAGCCTTTCTATACGCCACAGTATTTTCTTCAAATAAAATTATGTTTGACCCATGGTAATGGTGAAACCTGGACAACATGTTTAGATTATCGCATACGTTTATTGCTATAGCACTTTCCTAATAGCGATTAGCAAGTGTTACGAAAAGTTTTACTAATATATTTACTATCATATTTTATTATTGCAAATAAATAAAAAATAAAGAGCCAGGGAGTACAACCCACGACAAACAACAACGATGTGATTCAAATTAAATGAAAAATGACTTTGACATTTGGACAATTCTTGCTTCTTATGTACCATATACATAAAATATATGCAGGATCAAATTTACCTATAGTAATATAATTTATTCATATAACAATATGTATAGTTAGGTTATTTTACCAATTTATAAATATATTTAAATAGTTTCAGAATGTATATTTGTGCATCTGTAATATTTAATTTCTTTAAGCTTAGGTTATCTGTGGCAATATTATGATCTGTGCATCAGAAAAAAGAAAATGTCTGTCATCGGCAAAGTGGTCACGCGACCTTTTCGTTTACCTTTTCGCGGTATATTACTGAATAATAAACAAAGATCTTATTCAATTATAGCTGTTAAGTTAAGATCAAACTACACTAATATATTTAAACAAATTCTATCTCCTACTACTTTCAATAAAAGCTTAAATATTAGAAACAGGTAAAAGTTTTCAATTTACAGTACTCACTACATAAAATAGTTTCATGTACAATTATTGAGAATGAAAATTTAGAAGTGACACATAAATAAACGTGAAATTAGTGTTTTTAAATAAATTTAGTGATTTATGTCGGTCAAATAAACCTAAAAATATGGTTGAAATAAATATCTTAATCACAACTAAAATGTTATCATTTGAAATTTTCTACTAACCCCAAAGCAAAATAGCCACTATTATGTTAATATAAAACATAAAATAGTATACAAGGTGAAATTTTCAATGGCTATATAAAGTGAAATCAATAAACATGGTATTCAAATCTAATATAGATTTAGCCCAAGCGTTTCCGATTGTGTAACATAACAGAACAAGTTTTTTAGAGTCTTTTTTCCGCTATACAAAATGAATAACACCTTTTTAAAATATCTTTTATATATTTTTACTTTTTGTATATTATGTTCTAGTTACACAGCTATGGGTGCTCTGAGTCCATTGGACCCATCCTCATTTTCAAGGCCAGGTAATTATAATTTTAAGAAAATATCCTTGTCTATGTGTAACATAAAATATGCATATGTTAGTACAAAAATATTGTGATATTTTAGAATTGGCTGTAATAAAACATGTATCTCTATCATATAAAGTGGACTTTGATGAAAAAATACTGTATGGATCAGCAATTTTAAATATTGAAGTAATTGACTATATTGAAAATGTGGTAAGTAAATCTTTGCTATTTAAAAATAATAAAATGAAACAGTTTTAAAAATAAATGTTAATGATATATGAATATGTTTAATTAATTGTTTTTTATTGTAATATTTTAACAGAAGAAAGCTGATTTAATTTAATTTTTTTAATAGTTTAATAATAAATTTTCCAATAGTCATCAAAATGTATGATCTGGCTAATCTTCTTTTGATAAAGAGAGTATCACAAAGGCTATCTATAATTGACACTTGACAGATTTATCTAAAAATATTTACATAGAATTAAAGCTGTTGTAGTGTTGTGGCACAGTGTGAGACTGTAAATGCAATGATAGTGGGTTTGATTCACACTTGGAGCATTTTTTTTTCCATTTGTACCAAAAAAAATACAGTTTGAGTTCTGCCAGACAAAATTTAAAATTTGTTTGGAAAGTGAGGAACAAAGTGTTTTAAGTGCATTCCCTCTGTCTGCCTTACTGAAGCAAAAAAAATTATAGCATTACCTTCATACTTATTTTTAGATATTAGATACAAATGATTTGACAATAGAATCGATTGAATTCAAAGATGGTACTGCATTGAAATATAAATTGGATGAAGCAGTTCCAAATTATGGATCGAAATTGACTATATTGTTGCCTCAATCTGCAGCACCAGAACAAAAGTAAGTTAATATAATATGTATGTTATTTCCCTTTTTTAAACATCTAGTTTGAACTAATGGAACTTATAACAGTAAAATAAGTATAATTTTAATAATCTTTTGTATTCAAAGTTTTCAGAAAGACCAATATACTGTTGATTACTTCAATAAAGATGAACATGATAAAATACTTAAAATAGAATCAGCTAATAATTTTCCTACGACTTTTTCGGGCTTAATGTACAAACCAGAAATCCCTGTAACAAAAGATGATTTAAAAGGAAGCTGTTGTTTATTAGCACATGATAGTTCAAGCTGCCTTTGCCTTAAATTAGTTCTTAGTAAAATTCCTTCTGATGCTTTGGTTGATTACCACATGCAAGGGTTAATATATACCAACATATTAATCGATATATAACATATATTTTATTACTTTTTAAAATTCTTGTCAGATTTATAATTTGATACTGTATATCAGACAAGAGAGTAAGCAGAGATAATGTAGTGTCGAGACATTTTAATTTGGGCAGAAATTAAAACCTTGTTAACCAATTTTAAAAATGTAATACCAAGGAAATGAAAATAATTCTCTGTTTAGAGCTTAAACCCAGAACTATTATGATTTCAGACAGTCACTAAGCCACTGCACCTTATTTCCTTAACATAGACTTTATGTGTTAATCAAGAGACTGGTCATTATTTCTTTACACAAGTATAATTTTTTGATAAACCCAATATAATGTTTTTTTTTGTTTCTCTTACTAATTTGTAATTTTAAGACATTACAATTACATTAATGATTATTGTATTATTAATTACAGACTTGAAATAAAAATTAATTATAAAACTTCACCGTCTGCGACGGCACTGCAATGGTTGGAACCAAACCAGACCTCAGGCAAAAAGAATCCATACATGTTCAGCCAATGTCAGGTAGAGTATAGTTTTTTTTAAAGCTTCACACTGTATTCCATGCGAAGCAAGGTACGCAGAGGGAAGATATAAACCTAAAGACACTTCCGTTCCCCACTTTTCGCCGAATTCTGGATGTGCTGCATATTGAATTACTCGTAACCAGAGTGAGGGAATTCAAATACTAAATGTTAAATTTCTTCCAGTGGCAATTGAACCCACAACCTGTCGCGTTTTGAATGCTTGCAAGTATAAAACTTTAATTCTTGAGGGTGGAAAAGAGGGTTATAGTACTAGGTCCCCTTTGTCTATCATGCTATGAGGCAAAAACCAAAATTAAAATAAAATCTAAATTTATTTCTTTCAGCCAATCCATGCTCGCTCTATACTACCCTGCCAGGACACTCCCTATGTAAAGTTCACATATGAAGCTGAAATAATCGCTCCAGAAAATTTCACGGTACTAATGAGTGCTATTCGCGGGGAAAGTAAGAGGGATAAAACTGTTTTCAAACAACCTGTACCGATTCCGTCCTATTTGTTAGCCATTGCTGTGGGTGTCTTGGAATCGAGGTCTTTGGGACCTAGGTATAGTATATTTTGTCTTATTTTGTATTGTTTTAACTTTTTTAAAGTTATTTACATGATGAGGGTAGAAAATTAGCTTTGAACTGAACAAAATTGAGGCTGTCATAGCGCTGCGGCACGAGGTGTGACTATAACGTGACGATTGAGGGTTCGATCCCCACTCGAGTGAAATATTTATGTACGTTTATGTGTTCTATTTCTTTGCTCTGGTGTCAAATCACAGCACGGTGTTGAGTTCTCCCACTCAACACGCAATGCCTCCAGAATTCGGCAGAAAGTGGGGAACGGAGTGTCTTAACACTAGGTTCCCTCTGCCTACTCTGCTGTGTGCGGGATACAGCGTGAAGCTGATTTGATTTTTTATAAATGATTATAGCGGGCCTCAAACTCTAAATTCTTATTTGCTTTTTTGTGTTATTAGAAATGCTAACGTGTAGAATTTAGGCGTAGCTCAACAGAAACGGCTTAGTGTTCAGAGTGCTCGATTCCCAAGGTGCAGGTTTAAATCCCACTAGATTAAAATTTATTTCTAAAAAATATAACAAACCTCATTCCCTGTATAGGTCTCATGTTTGGTCAGAGAAAGAAGAAATAGAACAAAGTGCATGGGAGTTTGCCGATACAGAAAAATATTTACAAGCAGCTGAAAAACTATGCGGCCCTTACCAGTGGACTCAATATGATTTGTTGGTGTTACCCCCTTCGTTCCCGTACGGGGGTATGGAGAACCCCTGTTTGACATTTGTTACTCCGACATTATTGGTGAATATAGATAAATGTATATATTAGGGCGCAAAGATGCCTGTAAATGCGACAGGTTGAAGGCTCGATTCAAACTCTAGCTATTGTAACAAGGCAAAGCACATTGTTGAGTTTCCTAGTCCCTCTAGTATATAGTATAAAGTGGGGAATGGAAGTTTCTTAATGGGAACAGAGTGTCTTGACATTCCATTCCCAGGTTTCCTCTGCCTACACTAAAAATAAAACAAAAATATATGACCATTTAAGCGATTGTTTAATAATGTTTTAGAAAGGTACAGTTGATGTGTCATGGCCACCTTGAAGCTATGCTTTCTGAACTTTTTCACATTGTTCACTAACAAAAATCTAAAACGAAATATTACATGAAACAAAAGTAAATAAATAAAAACTAACTTGAAAATTGACTAAATGTAACTGAAATAATAAAAGACAATTTTCTTGACTTTTGCCTCGATATTTATTATTTATTTATTTATATTTATTGGCTTAATAAAAATACAACAAAGTATATACAACACATTCCTTCTTTTCATAGTCTTTTGCTAAATAAGCAATTTTCTATATCTCTACATCGACGAGGAAAATAATTCAATAATTAATACATATTTATATAAAAAAATGATTTTTTTAGCTTAAATTGAATGTACTGAGTTTGAACGATTTAAGCTTCCCTTAATATGAATGAGTTCATAAATAAGAAACCAAATCAATACAATGATTTGGTATTTACTATGTTTTTTAAATCCCCAGGCTGGAGATAGGAGTCAAGCAGATGTAATAGTCCACGAAATAATGCACAGTTGGACAGGCAATCTTGTGACGAATAGAAATTTTGAGCATTTCTGGCTAAATGAAGGTTTTACTGTCTTTTTAGAAAGGAAAGTGGGTGCTTCTCTAATAAATGATTCCTCAGAAGCAGCAAAAACCAGAGATTTTCATAGTTTACTTGGCTTGCAGGAGTTGAGTGAAACGGTATGGCAGTTATATTTATATATAAATTAAGTTTTCGGGTGGCATTTTCAAATATTATACACTATTTATTTTATTAAAATGCACTGTAAGTTAAACTAGAATTCACCTTCAATGAAATATTAATCCCATCCCTTTTCTATTATGTGAAAACGAAACATTTATTAATTATATATAAATTATAAGCCCTATAAATAAGTTCATATTTTTATTTTTGAATGTTCTAAATTTACACAACGTTCTCCTAAGAGTATATGCCTCTCTTCAAAAGTTATCTATCAGAGATTGCTATAAGCGATAAGATTAGCTTTGCACAAGATGTAAGATTTGTACCCAAATCCAATCTATCCAAATTGTATATCTGTTTACAAAGAAAGATTGTTTCGCTTTCTGTACGCAATAATTTAAAATTTAATTATTAATAATAAATAAAAAATATTATTGTTAATAATAATTATTAACAATAGTACTTATGTTCAAATATTAAATTATAACAGACTATTTATAGATGGTCTCGAGGCAAAGCACGGCGTTGTGTTCCACCACTCAATACACAACCCAGAATTCGGCGGAAAGTGGGGAAWGGAGTGTCTTAACACTAAATTCCCACTGCCTACCCTGCTATGTGCGGGATACAGCGTGAAGCTTAAGATTTGATTTTTTAATTTGTAGATAAATAGCAATCTTGGTGCTGATAATCCCTTAACACGTTTGGTGCCAGACCTAGACAGTACCCATCCAGACGATTCATTTTCCAGAGTGCCATACGAAAAAGGCTCTTTATTCTTACGTTATTTAGAAGACCTGGTAGGAGGTCCAGGTAAGATATAATATTTAAATTAGTATCAATTTTACAGATTAATGACGATCTAGGTACAAATAATCCTCTAACTTGCTTGATTGTGGATCTTAAGAATGTACATCCTGACGATGCGTTCTCAACTGTTCCATATGAGAAAGGATCATTGTTTTTAAGATATTTGGAAAATCTTCTTGGAGGACCAGGTACATTAAATCAAGAATTTATTCTCATTATTTCCTAACCAATTATTACCGACGCCGACATATAATATAAGAAATTGGTTTTATTTTTTTTTGTTTTATTATTTTTTATTATTCTATTAATGATCAGTAATTATTGTATGTACAACTATAGAATAAATTGTAACTTCTTTATTATCCCATTCCTTTCGAAATTTTAGACGAAAAATTTTAAATATGTCTTTTTAACATAAGAAATTATCAATTAAGTTTATATTTATAATATTTAATTATTGTTTCAGCTGTTTTTGATGATTTTCTGCGATCTTATCTCAACAATTACCAGAGAAAATCTCTAGACACTGACCAATTCAAAGCCTATCTGCTAAATTATTTCAAGGATAACGAAAAGTTGGCAAGTGTAGACTGGGATGCATGGCTGTATAAGTCCGGCATGCCTCCAATTATACCAGAGTAAGTACATGTTTATATAATAAAACAAAATACAAATATAATAAAAATGTTCTGAATTATCAAATATATATTCATGTCTAACCGAAAATCACACTTTTCCAAAGAACCAAATAAATGTAGATGTTCTTATTGAGCTATGTCGAAATTCTTAGATACTTGTTATATCAAAATAGTACAACTTTCTTGTTGCTAATGTCTCTCTATAGGAAGATATAAATTGAAACAATACATTGCACTATTTATTAATGAGAGTTTGTTTTTTCCCAGCTATGATACATCTATGACAAAGGCAGTAACTTCCCTCCTTGGCAAGATCAATGAACCAAATTTCTCATTTACTCACAATGACATCAAATCCTTTACACCACATCAAACAATCAATCTTCTCCAGTCACTAATAGATCAAGAGCCTCTTCCTTTAGAGAAACTAAGAGAACTAGGCTCGGCATATGAAGTAGCTAATGCCAAAAATACAGAAATTTTATACAGATGGCTCAGACTGTGTATTAGAAGTAAAGATGAAGAAAAATTGAATGACGCTTTTGTATTTGTTAACCAACAGGGTCGAATGAAATATGTGAGGCCTATTTATAGAGACCTCTATGCGTGGGAGGCTGTAAGGGAGCGTGCTATAGAAAATTTCCTTAAAAATGAACCTTACATGATGCATGTAAGCGCATACACTGTGAGAAAAGATTTGCATCTCAGTGAATAATTGATTTTTATTATTATATGAAATGCTAATGTAATATTGACTTGTTGTGTGAAACACAGATTATTTTCATTTATATTATATTATAAAGTTATATTGAATCTTTTGTATGGTTTCATTTATTCTATTTTTTGTATTTTAGGGGTATATACCACAAGAATAGTAAATGCAGAATATTTAATATAATGACTAAAATAAACCAGAATTTAAGATTAAAATATTTAAATTACAAATAGAGATTAGACTATAAATGAATAAATTTTGTTATCGATTTGTAACACTTAAGTGATAGTGCATATATTTTGAGAAATTATCAGCATCTCATTAAATAAAATATATGTATTATTATATTATTATAAAAAAAATTAAAGAACTGCTTCATGTTGTACCCAGCAGACGACAGGGTAGGTAGAGGGAAACTACTGGTGAGACTCAGTTACCCACTTTGCGCTGAATTCTGGAGGCATTGCATAGTGAGTGATGGAACTCAACGCCGCTCTTTGCTTCAACATCAGAGCGAAGAAATAAAATATAAATTTAAATATATAATTTCCACGAGTTGGGATCGACTGGCCTATGACAGAATGGTGAATGTTGTTTCTTTAATATATTTTTTATTTATAAGTTATTGAATATTTTGAATAACGAATTTATTTTGTATTAATTTAAATCCTTCTAAGGTATATGGATGAGTACATTTTTTTTGTCAGATTGATAACATAACATTATTCTATAATGACAACATTATCAAATGTCATTGTCAAACTGGTGTTTGAATTCTAACCTACTTATATAAAAATTTGTTTTACTACGAAACATATAATAAATAAATAAATAATAATATTAATATAACATTAACTAAAATATAATTATTAAGTTTACTATTAGTTAAATATGTCAGCATATAAACGTGTTCAGGTTCGTATTAAAATATGCTAAGACCTCCTAATTAGTGATATAAATAAATAAAACTTTATCCTTATTGTAATCTTTTTAATTATTTCAGCAATGGGCAACGTTTTTTTTTTCGAGTCGAGTCGAAAAAAGTGTCGAGTCTGCCCATGCGTGTTGCCATTACGGGCGACGTGACTCTACCACACGTACTTTAGTCGCCTCTTACGACACCGACAGTACCAGGGTGATCCTATTCTAAACCGGGACCACACGGCTTACGTTTGCAAGAACTTGGCATATCTTTGACTGCAAATGGCAAGATCCTTACAAATCGGCTGAAGTAATAAAGAAATATTTAATTGGGATGCATAAACCTATATATCATCCGATGAATGATTTCGGAGACGTCGTGGTTTGTATTAATAGCAGGGATATCGCACTCCGCGGCAACGACTGGAAACAACGTGCTTACTTTCACCATACTGGCTACCCAGGTGGAGCTACATGGACCCTCGCTTGGGAAGTTCATAATACAGATCCAACTATGGTAATTTAAATGTAAAAAATATTATAATGAACTAATTTTCATGCCTATAGAATTGAGACTGATGTGGTGGTACATTGTCTGTCTGTCAATACAATGATTATGGGTTCAATACAGACTCAGTGGAATGAGCTTTTTTATTTTCTCTGATAACAAGACTAAAAGTCTCTGTTAAGTTCCACACTATACAAAATGTTTAAAATTGGATGGAAACTAGTAATGTAACATTCAAGGCACAGATGAAGCTTAAAACAAAATTTTGCTATTAAATATTTCTATAAAAAGTATTTTTTCTTTACAGATCATCAAGAAGGCAGTTTATAGAGCATTAGAAGGTAATTTGCAAAGACGTCATACTATGCAGAGACTGCTTATATACCCAGGAGAAGATGTACCAGAAGATGTTTCACAAAATGTTTCTAGTCAGATCCGCCAGTTGCGACTGGTGCCTACGAGACTAGATCACATACCAGAAGAAGAAGTCAAACAATTCCCAAAAGTCATGGAATATCCTGAGGATTATGTGCTTAAATAAAAAACAAACATTTAGAATTTAAATTGGTAGTTATAAATGTTATGTAGGTAGATAGAAAATAAACTTTTATATATAGAAATAAAAGTATTTAAATTTTACTTACTGATTCTACAGATAACAATTTTATGATAAAATAGTATTTACTCAAAATGTTTACAAAATATCTGATGAGGTAATTAAAAAATAAATAAAAAATATATTTTTGTGTTGTTTATTATTACTATATATACAAATAAAAATAAATAAATCAAAGGCTTGATGTACATTATTCACATATTTACAAAAAAAAAA